>SNQJ01S0039364.1:42216-52818 GCA_010110895.2 Picea sitchensis
AATCCCTTCAACTATGGGACCATAATGATAAACCACTTGTTTGCGAAGTTATTTGGAAGTATGCTAGAAAATAGAATCAACAAGTGGGCGGAAGAAGGGGGTAAGCGTGCTAAAGGGCAAGCAGGTTTCAGACCTAAACACTCAATGATTGATCACAGTATAACTCTAAGGCACATCATTGAAAAAGTGTGGGAGAAAAAAGAGGAAACCTTTTGTTGCTTTGTCGATTTCAAAAAAGCTTTTGACACAGTCCCTAGAGATAAGCTTTGGCATAGAATGAAGGAACTTGGGGTTCCAATACATCTTAGAGCAGTCATCCATAGGCTATATGAGGAGGTTAAAGTCAAAATCAGAATGTCAGCTGGTATCTCTGAAAGTTTTAGGAGCGATATTGGGGTCAAGTAAGGGTGCCCATTGTCTCCTACCCTTTTTGGCTTATATATTGACAAACTTGAAGAGTGGTTAAACTCACAGGAGGGTGATGGTGCTCTTTTGGGTGATTTTGTGATAAGGCTTCTTTTGTATGCAGATGACCTTATTCTGACTGCTAAATCCGCTCTTGGGTTGCAAGAACACTTAATTTCACTTGAACGCTTTTGTAGTACAGTGGGGATGCAAGTCAATACTAGCAAGACGAAAGTGGTAATTTTTTCTAGCAAAAGAAAACATAAGCAACATAAGTTCTACTTTGAAGACAACACTCTTGAAGAAGTGGCAGATTACAAATACCTCAGAATTGACTCCAACAAAAACCTAAGTTGGGAAGTTTGCAGAAAGAAAAGAACTTTGGGAGGTTAGAAAGCATTCTATGCTTTTCAAAATAGGTGCAGAGAAGCATAGCTATGGGATTGGAAGACTATGCAAACTCTCTTTGGGCTTTTAGTGATCCCAGTGGTTCTATATGGTTGTGAAGTGTGGGCCAACAACACATCTGACCTACATTGGAAGCAAATTGAGAAGATTCAAAAACGCTTGATCACAAACAAGTTTAAAATTAAAAGTTCAATCCCTTATGATATCATGTTGAGTGAAATGGGCGCTGCTCCTATTGAAGCAATTGCTATGGTGCATCTCATAAGATATCTAAAAAGAATTGAGCAAATGGAAGACAGTCGGTGGCCTAAGGTCGTCTTCAATGACATATTGCGCAAAAGAAAGAAGACGTGGATGAGACAAAATATTAAATGGCCTAGTAAATGGGATATCCACTTAAACAGGGGCCCTACGAACAATAAAGAGATACATGCTTTTGTTATTGATAGGTTCCACAAGCGAACTTGGAATAAAGGGCTCGGGAGAAGGAAATAGTATCATATTGAAGAGTTTAACCCCACATACAATCATCATCAAAAAGCGTACATAGGGGCCAATATACCTTGGAGAGCCAAAATGCTTATTGCCCAATTAAGAACCAATTCCCATCAACTCCGTTGTGAAGCTGGGCGTTGGAAAAGACCAAAAAAAGCTTGGGAAGAAAGGGTGTGTGTGTTCTGCACCTCCAGAAAAGTGGAAACAAAAAAACATTTCATTTTAGAGTGTGAAGCCTTCAAAGACACTAGGGACAACTATATAAGTATCTTGACAGTTAACTCTTGGAATAACTTATTCAGCGAGGGGATAGTGGAGAAATTGGAGGAGCTCATCATCAAGTTGAACAGGAAAATGACCGAACTGCAGAAATCAATGTGTGAAAGTTGATCAGGAAAAAAGCTGAACTGCAAAAATCAGGGTGTAAGGCGGTCTGTCCCATAGACTATTGTTAGCCTCGTGGATGTTAAAATCATTTTCTTTCTTTCTTAAGTAATCTACCACATTATGATTATGAGAGCAGATTGAAAAGACCACAAACTACACTCATGAGTCACAACAACGTTATCTCTTAATTCTGTTATGCATCTTCTTTTGAGAAGTAATTACGAAGAGAAACTTGATGTTCCGTCAGGAGACGTAGACGGGCAGCGATATGTTTGAAGTAGATATAAACCCAATACCAACGGGACTGCTCGGGAGAGAGATGGAGCTTCTTATCAAAACTTCCTCATTTTTTAGGACGACAACGTTCCTGGTCGGCTCTCAGGCGTCTCGGGTTCCAATCCCGCAAAGGTCAAGGGCAAGGTTTGTGACCCTTGCAGCGAATAAAGCTCCCGGCAGCGATGATTCCGTCGCCAAATCCGGGGGTGTGCGCGTCCGCTTTGCCCCTTCTCCTACTGGAAATCTTCACGTCGGAGGTGCCAGGACTGCCCTCTTCAACTATTTATTTGCCAGGTAAGGTAACCTTACCCCACCCCAAAAACTCAAAACTCTATTTAAGGCTCAGGTAATCTCCGTTTGATTGCCGTCGACATTAAATGTCAAATGCATTTTTTCTGTTCTGTCGCCCTTGAACATTTTCTGCACTGGATTCTGCCTGTTTAACAGTAAATATTGGGGCCTTGTTCGCATAAAACCCATCCGTAAAACTCTCAGAGTGATATTATTATCATGAGCAGTTCTGCATAGACATCTCTGTAGACAGTGTTAGGACCAACTCTTCTGCAGAAGATATAATTGTTTGGGAAAGCTAAAAAGGAAAGAAAATCTGATGGTTTTGAAAGCATTGATTAAACCAATTTTGAAATGAGTGATAAATTATACATGAGATCTCGGACAAATGGAGATTCCGATACTGGAAAAGGGAGAAATTCTATAGGCTTGCACATGATGGTGCTCATATTTAAGCAGTTCTATTCACAATCATCTATCAGCTTTGGAGATGATGGGAGTTTTTGAATTTTTTCGAAGGAAAACCAAATAGGGAAATTTAAGCAATGCTTCCCCACATTCGTGGATGACATCCCACATCCCTCCTAAACCTGTTGGTGTGGATTAGTGTGCCTGACCCAGGGGATTTAAATTAAGCACTTGCTGGCATGTAACTAGCCAACTGTCCAACAACATTGTGACAACCAAGTTGAACTAACTCCTAAGGCTGTAATTAGCTAACTTACAGATGATAGCACGGTATTAACAACATGGAACTTTCAATTGCATAATGCAAAATGTGGCATCATACATACAGAATGCTCAAGATATATTGCGCAATTACAGAATAGCTTACAACTCAGATTTTACTTTATTGTAGAGTGCAATACTTTTCTTCTCTCCAAACCCGCTCTTCCTCTACTATTACTCCTTTACAAGTTTTTTTCATATAAGTTATCGCAAGTTACATTCACAAAACACAGTATAGTTATTATTTACTTAAATCTTCTTCAACCTGTTCCCCTATAGGCAATGGCGTCATGGGTCCCATGTTTACTATATGATGCATGTGCATGGAAGTGAGAAGATATCGCAGGTACATGCGAGGGAAAGAGAAGACTTAATGCATGGATAAAGTGTATGCGCACGAGAAAATAAGTCTACATGATGATTAGGCAAACTGTTAAATTGCAACCTCTATTGGTGCATACAGAGAGGATTGATGCAGACAGAGAGGAGTTTTGCATGGGACAATGTTGGATAAGAACTGTTGTAGTTAATGCTAAATTATAGATAAGTTAGTTATCTCGTTAGTGGATAGCAGAGGAGTTTTGCATGGGACAATGTTGGATAAGAACTGTTGTAGTTAATGCTAAATTATAGATAAGTTAGTTATCTCGTTAGTGGATAGCAATGAGTAGGAACTCTATTTAGAGAGGATGTGATGTACTTTTGAAGGGAGAGAAACAAAGAAGGTTGTAAGGAAGAATTTGGATAATCAAAGTATTTTCTCGAATGTTCAATCCCTCTTGAGTTTCTACTTGATTTTGTGTTATGAGTTGATTTTTCCCTCTTATCGTGTTAAGGTGTTAGTTTTATTAATAACACAAATATATATTTTCTCGAATGTTCAATCCCTCTTGAGTTTCTGCTTGATTTTGTGTTATGAGTTGATTTTTCCCTCTTATCGTGTTAAGGTGTTAGTTTTATTAATAACACAAATATAAATATATATTGGTTTATGATAGCACATATGTGTAGGTGTTCATAGTGCTTCATCATTTTGGTATCAAAGCAATAATATGGCTTGTATAGGAATTAACTTTGGTGAGGGAAGAAGAGGGACGCTTGTTGCAGGAGCCAAAAGATATATTGAACTTGCGAAAAGATTATGAAGGTATCGAGAATTGAAGATTCTGAAGATGAAGCAAGCATTACACCAATTTGAATGAAGCTCAATATCCCATGGAGAGGCTTATTGAAGCTGTGTCAAGGCTGGAAACTTAAATAAGATACGGTGTCTCAAAGTTCCAAGGTGATTTGAATCTAGATGCATTTATTGATTGGATTTAAGAATTGAAGAAATACTTTAAAAGTTCAACACAAAGAACATTGTGGACGATGACTCAACAAGGGTGGAGCTTGCTATGTCAAAGATGGAGTCTCACACAACTTTATGGTGGGATCACTTGTAGATAAATCAAGAAAATCCAAGGTAAGGGAAAAATTAAATTGTGTTCAAAGATATTAAAGCATTTACGAGGAAAGTTTATCTATGGACCATTAGTGAACAACGTTCAAGTAGTCTTAGAATTTAACATGGAAGGATTTATTTGTACAAGTGCATATTTATGAAGTTGCATATTAGAACAAATTTGCAGGAAGATGACGAAAAATTAGCAACTAGATACCATGGACTACATTTTCAAATACAAGATGAGTTGTCATGGTGAAGTTGCATTCAGTTGATAAAGCATTCTAGTGCATGTTAAAGGTAGAAGAGAAGTATAATAGAAATAGAGGCAAAGCATCAACTAAGAGGGGGTCCAACTTGCAAGACAGATCTAGAGGTACCGCATCTAGATATGCTTCTATTGAAGATCAAGGGAGATGAGAGAGATGAGAGAATAGGATGTTAATATAGAGGTTTGACCTAGTGGATTTTATGGACGTAGAAGAGGGCCATTAACTTTTCAAAGGCCTTTTATTTGCTATCATTGCAACACCGAAGGACATAAAACTTATGAATGTGCAAGAAGATCTTCAGGACACGGGAATCAAACTTAAAATAGGAGAAAAGTTGATGTTGTAGAAGACATTGTTGGTTGTAAATGATGAGACTCAAAAATCAAATTGGAGAAGGAAGGATGTGGTTAGAAGTCGATGCAAATATCAAGGTGAAGTTTGCAAGGTTGTTATTGACACTGGATCTTCAAACAACTTGGTAAGCACTGAGATGGTTTAAAAATTGAACTTGGCCCATTTTCATAATTTGACTTTGTACACAATTTTCATGCTACGAAAGAGCCACAATTTGGTGAATAAATTGTGTTATGTATCTTTTATTATTGGACCTTATGAAGACAAGATCTTATGTGATGTAGTTTCTGTAGACACTTGACATTTGTTGCTTGGTAGATTATGGTGGTTTGATAGAATAATATTACACGACGGATAAGCCAACCCATATGAAGTACACATTAATGTTAAAATGCGATTCCATAAATTTTTAAGGGAGGAAGATTGACCAAGTGCATGCTCATGGGAAATGAAGAGTTTTAACTAGCTCTGAAGGATGAATAAGAGTGTTACTTGTTGATCTTGAAGGAGGATAAAATTGTCAATAAACTATACGCATCGACAGAAGTGCAAAATTTATTGCAGGGATAAATAGACATTATGCTCGTGGAACTATTGACATGCTTACCACCTAAGCGAGGGATCATGCATCACATTGATTTAATTTTAGGATTGAAGATTCCAAACCAAGAAACATACATACTGAGTCCAAAAGTGAAGGAGGAAATTAACAGACAAATCAAGGAGCTGTTGGATAAAGGACTCATCATAGAAAGCATGAGTCCATGTGCAACACCAACTTTGTTAACACCAAAGAAGGGAGGCAAGTGGAGAATGTGCATTGACTCTAGAGCTTTGAACAAAATCACAATTAATTATTTATTTCCAATACCCAATATAGACCACATGTTGCGTTGTTTGATAAGCACAAGAATATTTTCTAAAATTGATTAACAAAGTGGATATCACCAAATCTGACTCCGAAAGGGTGACAAGTGGAAGACTAGGTTTAAAAACAAGGATTGATGAATGGATTTTGATGCCTTTTGAGCTATCTAATGCCCTAGGTACACTTATGATGATGTTGGATCATGCACTCAGGGAATACATTTGCTTGTGATTGTTTATTTTGATGAAATTTTGATTTTTAGTAAGACTAAAGTGGAGCATTTACATCATCTAAAGTTAGTTTTCGAAGTTCTTAGAAAGGAGACGTTGTTTATAAATTTGGAGAAATTGTATTTTGTAAAGGTAGATTGGTATTTTTGGATTTATACTCTTTGCTAAAAGTCTAAGTATGGACAAGAACAAGGTGAAGGCAATACTTGATTAGTCTACACCTCGAAGTATTATAGAAGTAAAGCTTTGATGGTTTGGTGAATTTTTATAAAATGTTCATTAGAAATTTCAACAACATATGTACATCATTGACATATTGCACCGGCGGGAAAATATTTATTTAGATGACAATGGTTGACGATTGTTTTGAGTTGACAAAGAAAAAGGTAATCGATGTTCTTGTTTTAGCTTTGCCAAATTTTGGCAAGACTTTTTTGTTGAATGTGATGCTTTTGGGATAGCTATTGGGGTTTATTAAGTCAAGAGGGACAACCTATTGCATGTTTTAGCAAGAAGCTAAATGTAGCAAAAAAGAGGTATTCTACTGAAGACTTATAACTTTACGCCATTGTGCAAACATTCAATCAATAGAAGCACTAACTTTTATAAGGAGTTTATTTTGTTGATTGATATCAAGCTCTTAATTATGTAAATTCCCAAGCTAATTTGTCTCATAAGCATGCCAAGTGGGTATCATATTTGCAAAGTTGCTTCTGTTTAAGCAACACGAGTGGAAAGTTGAATGTAGTTGTTGATGCTTTGAGTAGGAGATGTCACTTGCTTGCGACGATGAAGAATGATGTTGTTGGATTTGAGTCCTTGAAGGAGGCATATGAAGTTGATGATTTCTTTGGTAAATTTATTGAGTATCTTAGAAATATTGTGGGTGCAATTGAAGATTCTTTCAAAGATTATTGATATTGGATGGTACCTTTTTTATGGCAAGCAACTATCTACAAGAGAAAAAACGGTTCACAAACTACATGCTTGGGGCACGGAGGCTTGGCAGGACTTTTGAACGAGACAGGATGTTGAGTATGGTTGAAGAGAGGCTCTTTTTATCACATATATGCATAGAGATGTGGACAAGTATGTGTTTACTTGCTGAATTTGCTAAAATGCATGAGGGGGTTCATTTAATTTTTGATTACCAATACCGAATAAACCTTGGGAGGACATCTCTATGGACATTGTGTTGAGATGGCCTTTAACACAAAGAGGTAGTGACTCTTTTTGTTGTTGTTGATAGATTTTCATAGATGGCTCATTTAATTACTTTCAAGAAGACAATTTATGCTATCAAGATAACTTAATTATTTTTCAAAGTAGTACATTTGCACGGAGTGCCCCAAAATAATTATAATTACAAGTGATAAGGATACTCGTTTTATGAGCCCCTTTTGGCGAACATTATGGCACAAATTGGGCAACAAATTGTATTAAGTTCTATCTGTCATCCACAAATTGATGGACAATGTTAAGGTTTAAGCTATTATTAGGTTTCTTTTCAATTTACTAGATAACCATAGCATATACAGGATCACTGAGAGAAACACAATCACAAGATACACAACATTTATATTGGGAAGCCCTCATGGGGAAGAAAACACAACAAAAACTTCCTTAATATAGATATAGCCAATACAATGCCAAGACAATAAACCAAACACTAGAGAATATCCTCTACTAAGCAATGCGCCTCTCTCTCTTTTTTCTTCCGGCAACTGGCAATTGCAGCTTCCTTCAAACTTGCGCACTAGATGAGTGAGCTGAGTGAGTGAACAAATGAGGCGATGGCTTCCTTTATTTATACAAACTGGCAGGTGCTGAAAAGGTGTCTCTTCGCTGGGCAGGGCCGACTTGTCTTTCTGAGTGGTTAAAACCACTTTAATTGCCTGGGGGCCGACTTCTCAATTTGCATAATATATTTAGGGTTTGACCAATCTGCAAAAGGGGATTTGGTCAATTACAATGCCCAACATGATCAATCCACAAAAGGGGATTGATCTAATGAATAATAAATGAATAATAAATAGAATACTCTTTCTAGTTACAATATTTCAACACTCCCCCTTAACAAGAAGGGTATTCTACAACATCATCAGGAGAGAGAGAGGGCAACAACATCAACAACATCTGGAACACTGATTGGCATATCTATAAATCATTAGAAGTTTTTCTCATCATCATCGTTCACAGCATGGAGCTGTAGTAACATCATCATCCTCATCAACATGAGGTTGAAGTAACATCATCATCTTCTTTAGCATGAAGCTAAAGTAATATCATCAACATCTTTAGCATGAGGCTAAAGTAACATCATCATCTTCAACATTAAAGCTGAAATAACATCATCATTATCATCTTCAGCAAGAAGCTGAATTGGCATCATCATCATCATCTGCATCAACATGGATTAGTATAACACTAATACATCATCATCATCAATAGCAACACAAGGTTGATACAACATCAACAACAACAATATCACAGCACAAAGGTTGGAGCATCATCAACAACAACATCACAGCACAAAGGCTGGAGCATCATCAACATCAACACTAGGCTGGAAATCTTCAGCACGAAGCTGGCATCTCAACAACATCAGCACGAAGCTGGAAATCTTTAGCATGAAGCTGGCATCTCAACAACATCAACACGAAGCTGGAAATCTTCAGCACTAGGCTTGCATCACAACACGAGGTTGGCATCACAACATCAGCACGAGGCTGGAAATCTTCAGCACTAGGCTGGCATCACAACACGAGGCTGGCATCACAACAACATCAGCACGAAGCTGGAAATATTCAGCACTAGGCTGGCATCACAACACGAGGCTGGCATCACAACAACATCAACACGAAGCTGGAAATCTTCAGCACTAGGCTAGCATCACAACACGAGGCTAGCATCACAACACGAGGCTAGCATCACAACAACATCAACACGAAGCTGGAAATTTTCAGCACTAGGCTGGCATCACAACACGAGGCTGGCATCACAACAACATCAACACGAAGCTGGAAATCTTCAGCACTAGGCTGGCATCACAACACGAGGCTGGCATCACAACAACACTCCCCCTTTCGAGGGAGGTCCTTTCGAACTACACCAAGCTTATCTCGAAAGTGCTCAAACTTTACACGAGATAGAGGCTTGGTCAACACATCAACAACCTGTTCATTCGTGTCAACATAATGGAGCTTTATTGCTCCTCTTTGCAACATATCACGAATGAAGTGATACCGGATCTCTATGTGCTTTGACTCATCATAGAACACATCATCTCTATACAACTCTGGTTATCACATAGGATCATGGTGGCTTCCATCTCTAGATCAAATAGATCTGTCAACAACATCCGAAGCCATACGACTTCACAATTGGCAGAACATGCAACAATGTATTTCGCTTCTGCTGTGCTCGGAGCAATGCTGAATTGCTCCCTACTCTGCCATGAAGTCATGGCTGACCCCAGATTGAAACAACATCCTGAAGTGTTCTTTCTATCAAAAACACTTCCAGCTCAATTTGAATTAGTATATCCATACAATCTAAAGTCATGATCTCCATTATAACTGAGACCAAAATCCAACGTACCCTTAAGGTATCTCATCGCATGTTTTGCATCATCAAGGTGAACACGTCTGGGTTCTACCAGATACTGGCTCAAGGCAAAACATACATCTGGCCTGGTATTCGTTAGATACATCACCGGACCAATAATCCGTCTGTACAGAGTAGCATCAACCAATTCTGACGACGTATCTACCAGGAGCTTCAACTTCGTTTCCATGGGTGTGTACATGGATTTACATTTCAACATGTCAAACCTCTTTAGTATTTCTACTGCATGCTTCCCTTAGTTAAGGAAGATCTTCTCTGGGTTCTGCCAAACTTCAAGACCTAAGAGATAATGTATTAGGTCTTTCATCAAACTCTGTAAYGAGCTTCTTCTGCAATCAGTGATGAGCTTTTCTTCATCTTTGTCAAGAATACATCATCTACATATAGTAGCAACATCACTGGCTCATCATTCATAACCTTGAGGTGAAGGTTAGAATCAACTTTACTCTTGGTAAAGCCCAAGCTCGTTAGGAAATTGTCGATTCTGCCATATCAAGCTCTAGGAGCTTGCTTCAACCTGTACATATCCTTCTTCAACCTGCAGACCCGAGTCTTTTCTATTTTCATCTTCAAATCAAATTTTCATATTACATTGTACCAATCTGGTACACTTGCTCAGCTGCAACTCAATCTGCACAATCATGTGCTAGCTTTATGTGCTCTCTGCAAAGCACTATTTGTCTCACTGCTTGAGAGNAATCTGCACTATCATGTGCTAGCTTTATGTGCTCTCTGCAAAGCACTATTTGTCTCACTGCTTGAGAGTATGTCCTCTCCTCTTTCTGCAACTGTTCCTTCTGGAACTGGGACTCTGCA
>SNQJ01S0039364.1:52828-67917 GCA_010110895.2 Picea sitchensis
AGTATTGTCAGTATTCAGCCGCATTCGGCGATTTTTGTAATCCACAGAGATATCATAATACAAACTTGCAGTCCTTTGTCGCATTTATTATTTGTATGATCATTTATATGTGGTAAACCTTTGATCCTACACACACATTAGCAGCGTTTCCTAGACTAGCCAAGTTAGGAATATTACAGTTTCAGGACGTCCTATTGGGCTGACTCTCCTTAGATGTGGGATGTTTTCAGGTGAAGACCAATCTAGGTCATGTAAGTGCATGAGATGGTATGGGGATGTTTGGGCAATGGGTGCAATGATGACAGGGAAATGTATGGCTTACCTGTGGGTGCCTCTGAAGAGGGTGAGCTGCACCTTGTCATGGATGCAAATGTTTCCAAGCCCATTCAATGCCTTTTTCCTTTTTATCTTATTGCTTTTTCTTTCAAGAGAATAGCTGGGGGACACTGCCACGATGTGGTGACCAATGGTGATAGTGTTACCCACAAGCATTTCACAGAGATGAAAAGGCTGGCTCGTGATGAGACTTCTCTTGGCTACACCACCAAGAGCCACTACCCTGGCGTGGTGACCAGCTAAATGGTAGTTTCATACCGCTACATGCCCATGGACCTAATAGGCTGGCTCGTGATGAGACCCCCTATCCTCCAACTAGGTCTTGAGTTTATTTATTTTATGGGTCCCTCCATTTCTTGCTGAGAAGCTTTTTACTGCTTTCTCAGGGATCCTTGGGCGAAGCATCTGAAGGTTTTGTTCTTTTGGCTTTTATATTTTGCCAACTACTTTTACCCTCTGGGTCTTTAGCTCCTTCTTCCCACAAGGCAAGGTACAACCCTTTGCTAGCTTGGCAAACCCAATGCCCGAACCAATGCAGGGGATGGATGAGAGGGAAGATGATGGAAAGTGATAAGTATGGTGGGAATGGACGATGACCTTTCATGAACCCACCCAGTGGCAACTCATTCCTAAGGGAACCACCTTGCTAAGGCATCCTGTCATTCCCCTAGGTGTGGACAAGTCAAAAGGCATAAAGTCCAAGCACACGTCATGAAGTAAAAGAGAATTAAATGCACATATTCAAATGGTTTGAGAATCAGAGTGACACATACCATGATACTCGGACTCATTACCTCATGGAGCAAGACCCACTGTTGCTGAAGGACCAGGCCGATGGGATGGATGCTGCTGCTGCTAACAAGATGGAGGTGCTGAAGAAGAAAGATGGGCCCTCTAGGGCTAGGCTCAAGTCAATATGGCTCTCGATACTCCATGTCTAGGACTTGTGGGCCTCGAGACATAATCTCCTTAGTTATCCCTAGGCTAGGGGATAACAGTCACAATTGAGATACATCTAATGTGCTAAGAGAAATCATCATGTAATAGAACTTGTGATCGATCTCATCCCACCATATCCTCAAATAATCCATCTGGAGTGCTCATATCAAGTGCTAACTGGAACATCATGCGATTGGAACATTGGTGTTCATACTAGAAACCTGGGGATATAAACATATATCTTTGCACTCCCACTTCCCTCTAGACAGCACCAACACCCACCGCTGATCAATAGTCAGTAATTACATTACTATGAAAGCAATTGAATTGCCATAAGGGTAATGCTAGGGGAAGTGTGTGTGTGTCCATAAAAATATCCCCCATATGTCCTCAAAACCAAATGGACATTGATCATGATTTGTCATAAGCATCTGAGAATCTTCTCATACAATATGAGGGGTAACATGTACCTTTTATACCTTGTTTTACAACAACCCCAAAGCTGAAAATTCACAGTGCTAAGATTTGAGAAACCTTTTAGGCTGAAGGTGAAATTTCTGTTTTGCTTTGAATTTTGAATTCTAAGAAATTTACTCACCCCTTTTACTATGAGATCGAATGTCTCTACAATTGCCTATATATAGACTTGAGGAGCTCCCTCTCCACTTTCTTCTAGTATAATGACTAGAGATGCCTAGCTCTATTCATGAGAGAGATACTTGGCCACAGATCTTAGTTCTGGTGTGCTTTGCCCTGCCTTGTGATCACCTCATACTTTCAGGTTGCCCCTTCAGATCAAAGCATCAAGAGATTAGCAGATCATCATTAGAGTGCTTCAAATCATGGAGTAGTTAGACCTTAGGTCTCCTTTTGACTCCCCCTCGGGTTGCTGACCAACATCTTTGAGGCCTGTGTGGAGTTGTTGGACTAGTCCACATACCACGCATCATTAAAGTGACAAAGGTATCATCTCCAGACAATTAAAGAGTAGGGCGCTTCCCGCCTGTTGAACTACCCCCCACATTCAGTTGAATAGCCAAGGTTTTATCCGAAGTTTCTTTCCTTTGTCCTTGGATGGTAGGAGAGTGGGACTTCATCACTCCTACAACACCCCAAGATAATACAGCCGGATCTCCTCATAGTGTTTGACGACTTTGACAGTGAGCCAATAACCTGTGTGGTCCCCTCCATCCTCGATCATCAAGACTAGGAGGCCTTGACATTATCTCCATCTCTCTTGTTCTCTCTCTTTCTTAGCACCGAGATTTCCAATTTTGGATTCTCCCATTGTATCATTGCACTTATACCATAGTTGTATCTTTTGGTTAGACTTAGCGATTCACTTAGCTAGACACTTATTTATGCTGCACTCTTCTTGCTTTCTTTCTTTTGCTTTCAGCATTATATAGGAGCTGCTTTCATACTCCCACATTGTATTCAAATTTCACACTTGATGGATCTTTTAGTCCCATTGACCAACTCTTGTGGTTATTTGTGGGACATTAATACAATTTTCTTATCTTATCTACTTGTTGAATATCTAGTATTGTTATTTGGAGGAAGCTGATCTTTTGGTAAGTCCTGTAGTGATATTGCTCCATATCTTAAGGTTTCAAAAGAGCCACAACAACATTGTATGACTGGGAAGTGGAATGCCACCTTATAAGAGACAGTAACCCTAACTATTGTTTGCGTTGTACTGTGGGGTGGGGGTAGGGATCATACTCGGGGCTAATGGAGCCCAACACTTCCATTATTGGCAAAATGTGACAGTAGAAACACTTCTGGCTGTTACAGACATCT
Source organism: Picea sitchensis (assembly GCA_010110895.2). Classification (NCBI taxonomy): domain Eukaryota; kingdom Viridiplantae; phylum Streptophyta; class Pinopsida; order Pinales; family Pinaceae; genus Picea; species Picea sitchensis. The sequence continues at coordinate 55,907 of SNQJ01S0039364.1, forward strand.
CTCTTTCTTTGCCCTTTGATTTGGATCCTATTTGATCAGTATGCCTGGTAGATGATGAAATTAGTGTATGAGACTTTGCTTTTGCCTTTGTACATCTGTTCCCTCCGGACTCATTTTCTTTTTTGCAATGCAGGGTTCTATTCAAATCCCAGAATTCACTTTTACTCTTCCTTCATTTCCCCCACTTGAGATAAAGCCTAGTTTGGCCTTTAGATCAAACCTAATAGAAATTGTAAATAGCTGAAAAATAATTGTCAAGTCCAACTTCTACCATATTTTACTCAGACGAGATGGTCTTTTCCTAAAATGGTGCAGAATAGTTAACCTTTGAGACTAACATGTAAATACATGAGATTATTTTGTTTTTGTGGACCATGCTTGATGAAAATACCAAAACCTGTGAATTGGAGTTTCATTCTTCTGGGATACCTATCTTCAAAACTGCTTTACCATGGTCTTAGCATGTTGTGATCAATGATCATGACAGATGAGCTTTCACCCGAGTTGTATTGGTTTAAGTGAAGCTGGAAAATATCATTCAAGTTTCAACCCTTTCTTCCTCTTGAATAAACATTTTCTTTTGTTTTGATTGTATACACCTCCTAGCAATGTTTCTGTCAACATTCTGACTTTTGCTGTTGAATCTTTACTGGAAATTTCATGTGTAAGTCACTCCCCTTGGAAAAATTTTGTCTTGCCCTCGTGTGCTCTAATTTGAAGCTTAGACTATCTTGCTTATTATATTTGGTGAACTTTATCTCAACATATTGTTTTCATATCTGCATCTTTTTGCTTTATTAATTTTCTTCTTTGCAAAAATATTAGACTATCTGTAAATCTAATCATGACATCCTTTTTCCACTGCTTCAGGTCCAGAGGGGGTAAGTTTATTCTTCGGATTGAAGACACTGACCTGGAAAGGTCTACTAAAGAATCAGAGGAAGTAGTGTTACGAGACTTGGCTTGGCTTGGTTTATCCTGGGATGAAGGTAACAATAATAATGATGATGATTGTTATCATCCACTGAGACCAACTTTGGTCTATCAGACCTTAAGAAAAACGATAAGGAATTATTTGGTTTGATTTGGAATATATTTCGATGCTCAAAAGGACTGGAGAGAAGCTTTCCCAGATCTCCATAGTTTTGATCAGTTAACATGTTAGGAAGGTTGGTAGTGTTACAAATATTTTGAAATTGAGATCTAATGTGGGCATATGTAAGACATTCTAAGAGAAAGTGCTTTTCATCTTCCACATTCTTAGTATCACAAAGATGACAAATTCTTTGATTCCACTGTGTTTTAGGGATTTCCCAATACCCTGTTTCACTTTTGAGAGTTTGTTCTTATTTTAGCAATGTTGATTTTCTTATTTAAGCTAGCTATAATAGAAAGATACTTTTGATCTTCTAGATTGGAATAAAATCAGGTTGATTCTGATTCACACAACTTTCAAAGTTATTGTATTAAGACTTATTTTGTTCTTTTTCCTTTGAACTTTTATGGATTTATTTTTTCTGCTCAGAAAAAATGTTTTCTATCAACAAAGTACAGTATTGATACAAAAAATTTGAACTTAACTAGGTATCCAAGATTGCTTTTCCACCAATTCTTCATTAGATTGGATTGAGAATGTATACCACTAAACAAGTGCCCTTTACGTTAACAGAAAGCATACAAAAAACTACATACTAGATCTTATACTATCTGCCACCACAGAGGAATATAGACAAGAAAACAACATAATAACCTGCCAAGACCAGAGGTTCAAAGCACAAACCATAGCAACGTGGGTTCATTCTCTCCAGTTTCCGCACAGCGAGTAAAAGACATCAAGCTACACCACATTCTTCCCTGCTTTATCTTCACCTGCTTGATGCTTTTGGAGGTTACACTTACCACTGCTGTTATCTCCAGGTGATACTGTTGGATGCCATTGACCACGGTAGCTATCTCCATATCCTGCTGTTGCATGACTACAGCTGAGGAAGCTATGCTACTAACTTACTATTGACCAATAGGAGCTGATCAATACTTGACTGCAACCCAATCGCCACCAACCTTCATCCCTCAATTTGCTTCTTACATGTATCAAGCTTCTTAGGATGTTTGTCCACATGTCCTGAATTCTACTTAGCTTAGCCCCTGACCAACTCTTGCAAGCAGCTCACATATCTCATTTCTCATTTCTTTTGCTGGGTAAGCACATTTTTTTTCACTCCATGAGACACTCCATGGTCTGACAACACAAATCAGCACCTCAGAAGGTATCAACTCTTGGCTTGTCATATGTTTGGGCTTACTGAATTGCCCTATCAATACTTCCCTTTATGATCATGATTAGCTTTCCAGGAGTTGAATTGCCACTCCTACCTACCACACTCATTATCAAATAGATAGAGCAGACCTTGGCGCTCTACATTTAATCATATCTTAGTTGAGGTGGCTTTTACAGGGGAAGTAATTCTTCTATCTAATTCCTCCATTTAAACCATTCCAACCATCCCTGCTTCCCATTCCTTGATTCACTTTCCACTTCCCCCACTGTTACCCCTACATTGGCCAAATAATCTGCTGCCTTGTTCTTTGTTCTTGGAGCATGCTTAAAGCCGATCTAAATAAACCACTGTTCAAAAAATTTCACTTCCCCCTACAAGTCCTTCATTGCCCAGTCCTTACTCTTCCATTTTTTTTCAATCATATTTATTATTGAAAGAGAATTCAGAATCTCCTATAACTGTTAATGCTATAACTCGGGGAGCCATAGCTATCTTTAACCCCATAATTAAAGTAGAGAATTTGTTATTCAAAGCTCCATCAAGAAAGATACTATAGCTGTTGATAGTCCTTCCATCCCTGTCCATGATAGCTCCTGCCCCTGCTCAATCTGGATCTCTTTTGGGCCTTGGCTGCTCCATCAAAATAGAGGGTACACATCCTCTGAGATGTTTCATCCATCTAATTGCAGACCCCTCTGTGAGGGTGTCCTAAGATCTGTCCTTTATTTGGAGAAAAATTCTTCATTTTTTCCAGAGGAAGAAAGTTTCTGATTTTTCTGGAAGAGCCCTTTTTCAGACCTTTCATTGCAAGTGTTGTCTGCTACCCACAAGTAGAATATACAGTGACTGTTATATTTAAATTTTGCAGTATGTTTGGCTTTTCTAGTAAAAATATTATAGGGTTGTTTTCAAAGCTTGCTCTGAGCATGAATCTAGAGAACCTATTACTGCACCTCTTTTTTCAGTAGCCAATAATAAGTCACTTTGAAAGGCCTGGTGTGATTTTATCTTTGGAAACTAGCAAGGATACGCCATTCTTCTGGAAATAGCAGAGCATCTAAATATGAATTAAACATCAGTGGTTCTGAGGCCAAGGAGTTCCAGAGGTGTCAAGGAGTCTTATTCTTCCTCTAAGACGTGTACTGGTATGGTTGACCCTACTTAATAGTCTTGCTGTCAAGTATTGGTTGCATTGCTCTGCTTTTACTAATAGATGTTGTGTGGTCTGTCACAAACCTGAAACTATTAGGCATGTGTTGTGAAATTGTCCAGTTGCCCGCAGATTCTGGGCTTGGATCACAGCTGAATATAATATACTCCTTGTTGCTCATTGTCATTGGAAGGGAGTTCTGTTTTGAGAGAAGTGGATGGTCCAGCAGGTTGCTAGGAACATGAAGGATGTAGTCAGATTGATGGACTTATTTTTCTTGTGGCAATGCTGCTGTCGTGCAACATTTCATGAAGCATCATCTCTGTTCAATTAGAGAAGTTTCTACATTCAATCAGATTTAGCTCTCCATGTTTCGACAAGGATTGACGTGTATAGTTTCTCTGGCACATGGAACTAATATATCTTATAATGAAGTAAATGTTTTGTTACTTTCTTTTCTCAAAACTTATAATGCCCCTTTAGCAGCTGGCAATATTTAGCGTTCTCTTTCTGTGCTATTATGAGTTGAAATTGTCCCTGAATAAGTTCGTGAAATCCATATTGAGTATTAAGGTTATGGAATTGAAAAAGATCACTTTTTTTTTCGAGGGAACACTCCTAGGGAAACCCACCGGGCACTTTCCCTCATTCGAGAATGGTACCCAGGGTAAACCAGATTTTGTAGAAAGCTGAGGCTTTTTCGATAGTGTACTCATTTAAGAGCTCAACATGTCACTTGCGAGAATTGAACATGGGTGGGGGAAAACACCCCTCAGCACAAACCACTCGGGCTAAATCCAATTGACAATTGAAAAAGCTCACTTATGATATAATTTTATTTATGTTTTATTCAGCAGTATTCCATATTAAAGCCATTTGTTTGTTTTTAAGCTGACATATTTCCTGTGCATCAATAGACCTGTTGATTCTGGTTCGCCCTCTTTATGCCTTAACTGGTTGGATGCTTGTTTTTGATTGTTCAAGGCTATATTAAATGTACAAAACATACCCCCGTCAAAATCCCATGTTTAAGCAAGTTAAATAGGGAAACTCGTAACTTGTTGTTGGAAAAAGGGGAAGCTTATTTAAAAGGTTAGATCCAAGATAATGAGTATGAGCTGGACTTTTAGTGTGTAATGGCAATTCCTTGAAGTAAAGTGTTTATCGGGAGTGTGACTCGCTCTCAGGACTAATGAACCATTTTACACTGAAATCCAACGAATCTGTAGATATGATACTCAAAAATTGAAATTGTGCTGGGCAAGTAACCATTGTTAAAACATCTCCATTCATAGGTTGATTATTGAGGACAAATGTTAGATTGAAGTAAGCAGGAGTGTTGTACTGCCAGGTTAACATTTGAGATGCTGCACTTGAGTTTATACTTAAGGAAACTGGAGATTATTAGATCAACATGAGGTCTAGAAAATTATGGAATGTGATAGAAGTACGTAGAAAATTATGGAATGTGATAGAAGTACGGAGACTACATGTGATCAGTTGAATGATAACATCTTGACATGGAATCTTGAAGTTCACCTGGGAGGTTTAGAAGACAGATGGCAGTTTAGATGATTGTTAGACAATGGAATTGTACAGAGAGCATGCCAAAGGTTTCGCAATTTGGGTACAACTAAACCTAAAAGGATGGATGATCTGGCATGCCCTCCTCAAGGGTGAGTTCAACTGGATGAATGGAGGACGGAATCTCATCAAGCTTAAGTTTTACTCAAGAAACTTTTCTATGAAAGCGATAATCCAATCAAGTGCATCTTGTTTTGTATGCATAAACATAATAAAGGTGAAAAAGTAGAAGCTATAAAGAAGAGGGATATCTTTGAAGGAAAAAGGAATTATCACTAGTCATACTTTTAGTGTTGATTAAAATTTGATCAATGTTTTATTATCACCTTCTGTAGCGTTTTTTCCTAAATGTTTTTTTTATATCAAACTATTTTCTACAGTTCTAACGTATATCAGTGAGAAGCTCTACGATTCTTTTGCAATGCATCTGTTTAGATCCTTCGTGTTAGTACAAGCATTTTGATTAGTTTCAGTATCTTTTCTTGATATATATCGTTGGTATTTTTCAAAATTATCATCTCTCTCTCTCATTCTCTCTCTTCGAAGACAAGCTCAGTTATAAATCTAATAAATAGCAAAAAAATCCTATGGGAAAAAATCTATATAAATCTCTGGAAGTATTGGAATGAAGGACGGATATGGTGCATTTTGTAGCATTGCCTTTCCTCTTCATCTCCTTAAACTCTAACAACAATCTTGCCAATAAACATGATTTCTTTGGCTGAGGTTAGAGTACAGTTGCATCTGTGCCAGAGCCCTCAAACAAAAAAATGAATGATTTTGGGTCACCATAAACAGAAGCACATGAAGGAAGAGGTAGGGGTGGGGCCTCCGACTGTCTTATTGAAGTCATTTGCCTTGGATTACTATTTTGGAATAAATGACTTAGAGCAGTCGATGGTTAGTTAGAAGATGTGTGGTGAGGCCCTTGAAAAGGGGAAAAACTGAAGGGGCAGGGGGTAATACTGATTGCCCCATGAATAGGGAAACTTTCATAGGAGAAGCCTTTTATGTTACTTTGCTTGAGCATTTTAACTTTCTAGTCGTTTAAAATGTGTTAGTATTCTATGGAAGAATCTCTTTTGCAAACATGTGCATGCACATGCACACACATTTAAGCACATATGTGAGTTTCTTCCTTCGCGGTCATCTTTTGGAAACACTATAGACAAGTGGAAATAAGCTAGGAAATACCTTTTTCAGCAGTTAGCATAATGGCAACTCATAGTAATGTTTGGACATTTATGGATACAGGGCTTTGTTTTTTCATGGGGACATTCTTGAAAATCCATGAGTGCATTTAAGTACAGTGTTTCCATCTGTTCATGGACGCTCATACTTTTGTGTGTATGATCAGGCCTGTGCATCCCACATATGGATGGGAATGGAACTGCATTATATCTGCTTGGAACTCACTTATGTTAAGCCATTCTTCAGATTATCAGGGGCTGCAAAATTTTCTGCAGATCAAGCATTGTTTGCATCTGATAAAGGAGTGTGCATGTTTGTAGTCTGGCTTTCATGAATGTACATGTATGCAGTACCTTCACACCAATACCATTTTTCTTAATGATCTTAGGTCATTCTTGAGGAAACCAACTCTTGTTGGTGTGCAAGGTTGTCTAACACAATTTTTTTGGCTAAAATTCTGGAATTTTTACTTGACAGTAGCAATTTGATCCTTTTAATCACTAAAGCTTGTGATATTGAACCGACAATTGAAGATTTTCTACACGATGTCTTTAGAATTTATTTGGCTTGCTGCAGATTACTGTTTAGTGCAGCACTAAATAGTAAAATGGACGGCTTCATAGTTTACCTGTTTATTATAATTTATTTTACTAGACCTGAACAAAAGAAGTTATTGTTTATCAGTCATTTCTTGGTGAATGTTAATCCCATGATACTAAATTGACAGGCCCAGACAAAGGCGGTAGTTTTGGTCCCTATCGCCAATCAGAACGGAATACTTTATACAAGGAGTATGCAGAGAAGTTGCTGAATTCTGGCTATGCTTACAGGTGCTTCTGTTCTAATGAGGTAATGGAAAATATTTCTTCTAGTGTGCTATTTATGTCATCTTTTTCCTAATAGTTTGGGTAGCATTTTTAAAGCTAGCGTGCCTATTGCATTTCAACCATCTGTCGATTATTGCTATTCTTTTCTCATTGCCTTCCAATTATTTATTTTCGGTCGAAAAAGCTTGAAACACTACCCCTTATGCCATAAATTCACATAGGACTTGCACCTGGCCTCGTCCACTTGCCCTGTAGTAGCATGGTCTCCTAGTAACATAGGGGAGCATGTTCAATGGGGTTTTAACCAAGTCTTCATTACAGAAAGCATTCCACCTTTCCGCTAGACCATGGCTTGGCAAATTTACCTTTGAATTATTGGTTTGCTGTTATTATTATTATTATTTTAAGAGTTTGTTTTTGTCATTGCGACTGTAAATAGTCTCTTTTGTTAGAGACATTTTACTCCTGTTTTGAAGTTTTTTTTGCCTCCAAATTGAGTGAGACTTGAATTGTTGGAAATAAGACAACCTTGAATATCTCTGGTCAAAATTTGCAAAGAAAGATGAAGGGAGAATGAGGTTGTGTAATCATAATCAAAACCTTTGTAACGATGTTAATAATACAATAGGTGTCTACATGAAGTAGAAGCAAAGATTATAGATGAAGAGATGAATAGGAGAGTTGAAATTGTCAAGTTTAACAACTGGGTATTTGTCTTTCCTAGGCTACTGCTAGACATTGAAATTGTCAAGTTTAACAATTGGGTATTTATCCTGCTGAGGCTGCTTCCTTGGGCATGCCCTTGCTTGTCTATCTCATCCTCTAGGTGAGGTTGGCATAATAGAGTAGGGCTTCTCATCAAGCTGCCATGTGAGGTGTGGCGAGAATGAGTTTTGTTCCTCTCTTGCCTATCAATAGGAGCTGTGTTGAATGTACAAGGTGTGTTGCCCTTGTGATTAATAAGAATGCACAAGTGGTCAAGCTCCATGGCTAATTTTTCAGCTTAATTTTGAATCGACATCATACAATTTGAAACGATGGTAAACCAATCAAGAAATGACAGTGACTTTTGAACAGTGGACTGACTTCACAACATGATTTCGTTCTCTTCACAATTTTTTTTTGTCCGAACTCTAGTACAATAAGTAATGCTCATTTTAGATGGGCGTCCCATTTAGACAAAATAGGTGCCCTATTTTAGAATTGGTATTGTGCTTAGGCAAGACAAGCAAAGACATAATTTAGGTTAGGTCTATTTTAGGCTGAAGATCTATCCTTATCTTCAACAACCAAATTTACAACAAATTTGTATTATAAATACATGGTATTATGCAAATGAAGGCCATCAAATGATTTCTGTGCAACTTGTAAATGTAGGCATAGTGTTGACCCAAATAATTATAGGACTATTATGATTGGGCATGCCTTTTCCAATCTTTAAGCTAGTTTTGAACATATGGCTCTTAGAACATTTGGAAAGGAATAAACTTATTGCTAAGGACAAGTAGGTTTCAGGAAAGACTATCAAAGTGTATCACTATTTACTCTTTAGACCATTATTGAAGAAGCTAGACAATGGTTGTCTAGACTCCAAAGTTTTTTGTTACTTAGTGGATCTCTTGAAAACATTTGATTCTTTGCCAAGACAATTCTTATTCTAGAGATTACGTGATATTGGCATTTTTGAGCCCCTTATTGTTGCTATGATGAGGTTTTATGAGATAGTGATAGGTCATCTTTGCACAACTCAAGGGATTTCGAACTTCATTAGGAGTACTATTGGGGTTAGGAAGGGATAGCCCCTCTCCTTAATTTTAGTTGAGTTCTACATTGATGAGTTGGAGGATGACCTTAGGGAGAACACACACATTGAGGATGGTTACCATTTGCATCATGTATTGATTGCTTGATTCATGTTTGTGGATGATTTGGTCCTCTTAGATCCTCTCTAGTAAGATCATTGTAGAGTTGTCAACTCAGATCTTGGGATAGGTCTCGCCTTTTCGACAGGCAATCCTTCTTCTTCACCTTAACAACAATTCGATTCCTTGGGACGATGAGACACATTATGGACCAGCTCTTCCGAACAGTCTTCTATCTTTGGCCTCAAAAGATAGAACTTAGGAGATACACACATATAGAGGTTCGAGGAGTATTGGGAATTCTTCCCTTTTCCTTGTGCCTTCTTTCAAGGCATCCCTTTGGGGTGTTTGGCTTTTGGCCCTTCACAACCCATGTATCATTCCGGTTTTTCCAATATTAATCTCTTGCTCATAGAGATTAGATCTTAGAGTTTGTTTTTGGTTTTATAAAGGAGTGGTCCTTGTTCTCCCACACTATATTGATACTATTGTACTTACCAGTCCCATTGACCTATTTGTGGTCATTTGTTGGTCATTGATAAAATTATCTTATCTTATCTCATCTCTTGAAGGTTTATAAAGGAAACTCAATGCCCTCAACCATTTTTTTGACCCTAGGCAAATGGTGATGAACCTATCAAGACTAACATTATGATCTTTAACACACTTCCGAGAGCAATTCATCAAGTTCTAGTTTCTTCTTTAGAGGGTAGGAGTTGGGTGTTAGTACAACATATACTTGCTCGGGGTTCCAGTTCATAGGCCCTAGATCAACTTAAGGCCTTCTTCCCACTGCCCACTAAACAAGGGTTGTGTGTCTCTTTCCATGCTTGAGTGCCAATGCTTCCTTGAGCATTTTCAAGATGTTCCATCAAAGATTCACCTATTTGACATTGATGCCAACTATATTATATAGGTCCAAGGTCTAGTGATCTAGTATGTTACCAATTTATTAGGCATAATGCTTCAATGTATATCCATTGGAAATAGTTTGTTCCTTAGTTCATTGCCTAGGTCGAATTTGACACCATCCCTTACACCTCGAGAGTATTTTTAGGGTTTCTTCACAAGGTACACACCCTAGGGATTTCAGTGACAAGAAGGGAGAAATATCCTTACTTGGCCCTTCATTCTTGGGAGGAAATTGCCTCCATGGACCTTGTAATATGTAAGTGGTGCTGGTTTTTAAAGGTTTTTTCACTCCTCTAGTCCATCGATATCTCTATCAATTGCCTCCCTCTCTTCAAATATTCTTTGGAAACCCTTAGCCATCTCCTCCCTCCAAAAGAGGAAATCAATAAGGTGGTTAGAGAAGACATTTACTGACAACTTATTCAATTTATAATTGGATCTCCCTTCTACAACCTCTTGGCCCTAAGATGACCTTCTACTTTGAGCACTTTTTTGCAGTTGAAGGATGGCCTCATTATCTGCCATGATTACATTTGACACTGTTGATCACACAACCTTAGAATCCCACAACCAATTGAGGATCTACTCCCACCAACTACAAGTTGAGACTGACCACCACATCCCATGGGAGGACAAGATTTGTTATTTATGCCATTTTTAGGAGATCGAGATAGAGGAACACTTCATTTCAAGCATCCCATATATTATGGGATCCATGAAAGGTATCCTTTTTTTATCAAGATTCAATTGGGTCCCTTGCTACCTTCTTTTCCTTTTCAAATCAAAGATGTTTGGCTGTATATATCCAAGATGTGATCACCCTTAGATGACATACCTTACAAACCATATCTAGGCTCAGTGCCACTGGGGTTATCACTTCTTTTTTCCATCCTATGTTGGATATTGGAGGTGTTGAGCACCATGGAGATCTCAGATACCCGAGGAAGAGATGTAGAGGACTTAAGGCCAGTAAGACAATGCATACTCTTTCACTCCCTTAGGATATGTCCCATTTGCACATTGTTATCGCACAGATTGTAGGTTGGGCAAAGCCCAACCCAATCCACAAGAGTGGGACAACAACGGGAGTACCTACCCACTGTCACCTTAGATAGACACTCCCCTCTCTGTAGTGATGATGAAAAACACCACAAGGGGGGAATCCCGGTGACCCTAGGGGGATTGAGATGGAAAGTGGAACCCCTATAGGTCAAGATTGGAGGAGAGTCTTGGATGAGGGTAAATGGTTGCCAAATGTTGTATACTTGCAAAACAATGTTAGCTCTGTCCAGAACAAGACAAATGACCATAAAACCAAGCCTTTGTTAGAGGGGATCAATCAAGAATTCTTGCTCTCCCAAAATTGCAGCAGTATATCAGATTTGTATCAGCACAGAACACTAGTAAATGGCTGCAAATATGTTGCCAAAAGTCAAGTAAAGATACTAGAAACTAAGCTAGCAATGACTAGTTTAACTTCTACTGAATAGAGCAAGACTTTTATGGCATTTAGGGATGTTTATTAGGTGTTATCAATGAGTTATTATAACAGCCAAGTGGCTGTAGCAAATAATTGGTACAGCAGAAAAATCTAACCACTAAAATCAGCAAACAATCCACCCAAAAGATAGCCAATGACAAGTAGATTAGTTATGGCAGCTTGCAAGCAAACTTCAATGGTAGAATAGTGAGTGATGAACGAGTTGAAGTGAGTTTTGCTGCAGCCCTAGTGGCTATAGCATTAAGTTGATTACAACAAGAGAATTACAAGGCTAAGCTAGATGCCCTAGTGGCACAAGCAAGCTTATGACACTAAGAAAATATTCCAATTTGAACAAATGCAATATCTTGTAATTTCACGTATACCAATGCAAGTGATTTTATTTCTCAAATGCAAAATTGATTAGTGCCTTGCCAATTGGGTTATGGAGTCTCTTGTGTAGGGTTAGATCTACTACTTCTCTAGGGGTGTAAGCCCTTTTATTCTCTAGAGCAAGTAAATCCAACAAGGTAAATCTAGGAGGGTGTAAGTGTTAGAATATAGAAGATGGTGTGTTCGTTTTACCATTGACGTTACCCTCGTCACCCAACCATAGGCCGAAGCCACCCTCCGAGCACCTTAACCTTGACTGAGAATTTCTCCGGAAGCAAACCCTAGGCTAGATAGCCAAACAAGGTGTAGCGCATCTTCCTCCAAGGATAGCGC
>SNQJ01S0039365.1:4580-23099 GCA_010110895.2 Picea sitchensis
TCATCTTGTACTTGAACATTTAAGTGGGGTAAAAGGAGGTTTCCCCCTCGAAGAGGATTATTATCTGAAATTATCTCTTTTTCAAGGTGTTGAGTACTTTTTCTGAGGTTTTTCTATGCTATATTGATATTTGGTTCTTAACAAGTATGTTGTACCCAACTATATTTTCCTCTGCGTCTAGTATGTCACCACATGTGAGGGTGGACCCTTCGGGAGTCCGGGACTTTGGGACTCAAGAGGTTTGGAATGTAGTGTCGAGGGTAAGTTGAAAGCCCCGAAGGCCAGAGCCATATGGCGATATTTAGGTATGTCTTAGGAGTTCGAGAATTTAAGACACCAGAGGATAGGTGTGCGGAAATGAGAATGGATGTTCAACATCGAACACTAAACTTCCCCCTATCCTATGCATTAAATGAATACCATGTACCGTCATTGGATTGTATGGTGGATGAACCATCCCCATGTATGTAGGAACTTAGGGTTGCTACTACTGATATGGATCCATGTGGGTGATACGTGGCCCTCAACTAATAACGCTCGAAGAACTTTGGGAGGCCATATCTTGCAAACAAGAGGTCATATTATAGCTCAATAACAATCGTTAGAAAGTTACGAGCGAGTAGAAGAGAATGAATACCTCAGAGAGATGATTTGAGATGATTAGAGTAAAAAATATTTTTATTCCCAATCACATAAGAAAGGGTACTTAAGGGGCCGGGTGTGTTACAACTATGAGCCAATTGAGTACCCAAACAAGAAAATAATTCTGTCCAAAAATTTCCAGTGAAGATTGGATATCTTTCACTTACAATAATATTTGGGATTCCATGTATATTTTGAACAGCCTCCATGAATGTGGTGGCAACTGTACTGGCTTTGACAGGATGAGAGAGTGCAAAAAAGTGTGTGTACTTGGTCAGTCTATAAACAATCACCATGATGACACTCTTTCCTTCATGCTTCGGTAACCCTGTGATGAAATCCATGGAAACCTCCTCCCAATGCTGACTTGGGGTGGCTAATGGTTGTAAAAGACCCGGGTTATTAATTTTTTACACCTTTTTTTGTTGAAAAACCAAACCTTTGAACATCAGTTTTAAGGCCATCCCAAAAAGATTCCTTCTTAACCCTGTGGTAGGTTTTCAAAAATATTGAGTGCCCTCCTACCAGAGAGGTGTGAAATTCTAAGAGTACCTTTTGTTTGAGTTGGAGTTCTTACATAAATTCAAACAATTTTTGTACCACAATGAATCATTTTTCCATGTAAATGTATCTCATGCAATGGAATCCTTCTACAACCTTTGAATGAGAGTCCACACTTTTTCTCCATTCTTCCATTCATCCCTTGCTTCTATTATCCAATCAGGTTGGATGATCAAGATAATACAAAGAAATGCCTCAACATATTCATCCTTTCTTGAGGGTGCATGTGCCACACCATTTTTCTTCCCTTATTTGTAGATGATTTTAAACTCATAACCCAACATCTTGGTCACCCATTTTTGTTTTTCTTTTGAAGATAGTCTTTGTTCCAAGAAGTATTTAAGACTATCATGATCTGTTTTGACCTTTAAGTTCCTACCTATTAGGTAAGGGCTCCATTGCTTCAATGAATGTAGTATTTCCATCATTTCCTTCTCATAAATTGGTTTGTTTAAGTCCTTTCCCTTGAGTGTCTGACTTTCAAAAGAAAGGGTCCTTCCTTCTTGCATTATAATAGCACCAATTTCATTTCCTAAGGCATCACATTCAACAATAAAGGATTTTGTGAAGTCTGGTGTGGTCAAGACAAGAGCTTTGCACATTACCTCTTTAAGTTTTTCAAAAGCTTGAGTTGCCTCTTGAGTCCATGAAAATGAATCCTTCTTAGTTAATGTCATTAAAGGTGCTGCTATTCTTCCATAGTTCTGAACAAACTTGCGGTAGTAACCCATCAACCCCAAAAATCCATAAGATTCTAAAAATGTTTTGGGAATCATCCAGTCCATAATGGCCTTAATCTTGTTAGGGTCTACCTTGACACCTTCATGCTATACAATATGACCCAAATACTCTACCCCCTTCACCCTAAAGAAACATTTGGATGGTTTATCATATAGTTGTTTCTCCTTTAGTAGCTGTAACACCCTGTCAACATGTCGAACATGATCCTCCCAAGACTTTCTATAGATTAATATATCATCAAAAAATACTAACACAAATTTTTGAAGAAAGGGATTGAAAATGGAATTCGTTAACCCTTGGAATGTGGAAGGTGCATTCATAAGGAAAAAAGGCATGACCACAAATTCATAATGGCCTTCATGAGTTCTGAATGGTGTTTTTGGGACATCTGCATTCTTCATTCTAATATGATGATACCCTGAATGGAGATCCAACTTTGTGAAGTAGATTTCTCCATGTAGTTCATCTAAAAATTCATCAATGATGGGAATGGGAAACTTATATTTAATAATGATGTTGTTAATATCTCTATAATTTGGACACATATGCCATGAGCTCTCTTTCTTGAGTACCATTACCACTGGTGCAGAGTGAGAATTTTGGATAGGTCTACTAATGCCAACCTCTAACATTTCTTCAACCATACACTCAATTTCACTCTTCTGGGAATAAAGGTATTTGTAAGGCTTGATTTTAGGAGGAACACTCCCAAGAATTAGTTGAATAGTATGATCATGATTGTGAGTGGGTGGAATACCTCTAGGAATATCTTCAAATAATTTGGAATTCTTACCAATGATCCCTTGGAGATGTAGGGGAATATATGGCTTCGATGTTTGAACATCTAGTGAGAATAGGTGTGCAATTACACCATGATTCCCCTTTTTCAATAATTTTTTCATGCCATTAGAGATTATCACCTTACTAGGTTTCCTTGTGATACCCCTTAACTCAATTTACTTTCCTTCCAATGAAAATTTCATGAAAATTTCTTGAAAATTAAAAGCAATTGTTTCCAATGATTGTAATAATTGGACTTCTAGTATGCCATTAGCACCACCCATGGGTATAGAAATGATTGCACTATTAATTATATATTCCTTCGTAGTAATATTGATCGTATTAAATATTCCTCCGTTTTCAATCATTACTTGAAACTCTGGCATTGGATATATAAAACAATTGAGAGCTTGCTTTGGATAATTTATAGTGAATGAAAATATGAGTACTACCAAAATCAAATAAGACTATTACCTTTTTAATTTTGATATATCCTTCGATCTTGAGGGTTTGAGGAGTGCTAATTCTAGCCAATGTATTACATGATATGGTGGGAGTCAACTCTTCAGAATAAATATCTTCTACATTTTCATCTTAAGATGGTTCTTGTTCTTCTTTCTCGTCACAATCTGTGTAGAATAATTTCTTCTCTTAATAGATGTTAGGAGTGTTCCTTCTAGTAGCCATAGCCATATTTTTTCTTTCAACATTTCTCGCGACCTTGAACACATTCTCCAATGATTTGGGTTCCCAAAGTAAAATCTAATGTTGAATTTGATCCTTTAAAGTTCCTATGAATACTTCAATTAGGTGCTCATCTAGAATATTTGTTACATTTATATTAAATATTTGGAATTTCTCAATGTGCTCTGCAAATGAACCATTTTTCTTGAGATTTATCAATTGGTTGAATAAGGTATTTATCCTTGTATCCTCATAGTGTTATATCATTTATTCTATGAAAATTGTCCAAGTGACAAGTGATTTACGAGAACAAATCCATCGATACAACACAAATTGATTGGGTTCTAAATATAAAGATGTAATTTGTAACTTTTGTGTGTCTGGCACATCATGTAGATAAAAGAACTGCTCCATCTGGAGTATCCATGTGATTGGATACTTGCCATCAAAATTCCTCATATCTATCTTAGGAAAGTGGTTGGTCTTCAACCTAAAGTTGTATTTTCTCTAGTCTTGATTCATCTTCCTTGTTTCCTCATCATGAATATCATGGGATACATTTTCACTTTCAGGTGGCCTCTCTATTAGGAAATTTTCAATCCTTCCATGATGTCCCTTTTTAAACCATCCATCTTAGTATCCATTATTACGTCCAACTTAGCTTCAGTTGAATCCATCATCCCTTTTGGTTCATCTCTTGTTATTGCCTTTTTTTTTAAATCATTTATGTCCCTGTGCATTTATTCACCTTCATCAAGAGTCCAAGTAGGACTATCTGAGGGATTATTTGGTGTATAAGTTCCCTTTTTTTGTGGCATGTTGGCCAAGTATCATTGCAAGGTAGGAACTCCTAATTGGATTAGGTATAGGTCCTCACAGATAAGGGAGTGTCAGGTGCTATGGCTCTCTGATATACATGCGAGGTCCAACAACAATACTCATCCCAATATCTCAGGGAAATAACTAAGGAGGATTGCATATGGCCTTAGCTGTAGGATATGACTACCCAGGTACTAGATGTTGATCTAACCAAGTATTGTTCTCAGTGTACTATAGCAACAAGATGGCCAAAAGGTTTACTCAGTAAGTCTCAGAATTCTAAGGGGTATCTTGATATACGCAAGGTACTTGGGCGCTTATATCTGTAGTAGTTTTGTCTAATGCACAATCATTTGAAAGGGGCCTTCTAATACACACTAGGTACATGGAAGAACCACCCAGTCCCCGGGTTGTAGCGCTGACAAGTAACAACAACTCCTACGTTTAGAGACGTCGAAATATGTATGTACCTAAAATACATAAGATTATATGAAATTTATGTGATAATCCTTTTATCCCAATTTCTTATACCTTTTGAATCACCCCAATTGAATCTTATAGTCAAAAGATATGCAAATTTCCAAAAAACCAAAATGCACCTTTTAAAGCTTGATTTGGAGGTGGTTCTGCTAGACGATATTTCTTCTGATGTATCTCCAAAATCTCGGCCCTTATCGGTCTGAAATGTTGTTGTTTTATTTCTTTGATATGTCTTCTCCGCAATGCCACATTTCAGATCAAAATTGGATGTGCCAAGTGGAAGTTATGGTAACTTCCCCAGACCTTGCTGATTTTTGGCCCTTCTAGGATAGCGCACTTGTAAAGAGTTATGAGATATACATATATCATATTTCATTCTGAAACATGAACCATAAATACTACAGACTGCCCATTATCCAATGAAACTAGTCTCACTTAATTTGGATACTCACTAAAGAACATATCATTGTTTTACCCGTAACACTTGTTTGAGACTAGTTAATATGACTAGTCAGCTACCCTTTCGTACATAGGGTGTATCTATAAATTAGGATCCCCCCCAAAATGAAATTTTTATCACAACTACCTTGATAATTTCTGTGAATATCCTCTGAGTTTCAAGGTCTAAAACGTCACAAAAATATTTTATAGAAAAAATTCCACAATGACTAAATTTAAGATGATTTGAGAACCCAATCTTATAGAGGATATATCTATGAAAGTATAAATCCCTAGGAGATGTAATTTTAACCCCAAGTACCTTGATCCGTCTACTAAATATTCTCCAAGGAGTGACTTTTGAAACAATGTAGAAACAAAGTTACAACAAAAATGCCAATGTGTCTCAGATGCATCAACGAAACCCCAAGACCTTCAGCTCTGATACCAAATGTTAAGAGCCAAATATCAAAATAACATAAACAACTAAGAATCAATACTCAACTCCTTGAAAAAGAAATAATTTCTGATAACAAGCCTCTTCGAGGGGGAAACCTCCTTATACACCACATAAATTTACAAATACAAGATGATTTCAAATGAAAATGTCTCCTTGGTATATATAGGAGACTAGGAGGTACAATTATAACTAATGGACCCAAGTCGACATAAATAAAATAAAAATACTAATGTAATATTCTCCAATTAAGGGGTAATGTGCCACTATTTAGGGATTAACAAGTATACCAAAAATGTAATGGAAAATTGGGAAGGAAAACCCAAACTATCATTCTAGTAATGGACAAAGTATCAATGTCAAAATATTGGAATCATGGGGTTACAAAAATTCATGTTCTCCCCCAAAAATGGGGATCTTCCCCAAAGAGTCATAGATAATTTGCATGATCATAGAAATAAATAATAAAAGAAACTTTGGAACACAAATACATATAACATTTATTTCTTCAAATATTGTGGATCCATTGGAACAATGTCAATGATGGAGGCCGATATCCATTAAATCTACAAATAAATATACCTTTTTCATATAATGAATGTAGATTTTTTAAGCTTGGCATCGCGATCGTTGTTGATTTTTCAATAGAAAAGGTTTAAGCATGAAGTTCATTCCATTTTAACATTTTACTTAAAACATAACTAATTATTTTGCAACAACCAAGATCACAAGAAGAAACACCATGCACAAGTACACAAGAAGTATCATGGGAAACCCTTCTCAACAATGGAAGAAAACCTATCCAAATCCTTTGCTATATTATTCAAGAGAAGGACCTTCACCACCATGAAAACCTAGCACACAAGAGGGTGCTCATAAACCCTAGAAGACTAGCGCCCAAGAGAGTTGCGCACTTATCCCAAGAAGATGTACTTTCTAAAATTTCCAAGCTCACACAAAAGATATGATTCCTCAATGGATTATCTACCTTTACTTATATTAGACTTGACGTGTCAAAAAAAGTGTCTATTTGCACAACAAGGCTGACCTCTCTAACTCACAATATAGTTAATAATAACAAGATTAATTATCGTTTACATTAAGGTGGGGAAGACCTGTACCCTTTACATTATAATTAGGGTTGCAGGAAGGTCTGACTCTGAGCAATATAACAAGAGATCTCATACACCCACTAGTTCTCAGCCACTAGGGGCACATCCATAGGGATTTTCATATCTCTATCTCACTACATTACACATGAGAACCACTCTCACTAGTTCTCATCCATTAGGATCATGTTCACCTTTTCTCTTCCACAAGCACTTCCACTCAACATATCTTCTTTCCCACTGCATTACACAGGAGAGTCATCTGGAGTTTATCATCTCAACTATTTTCTCAGAGGAGGCTAATACATCGTATTCATCTCTGTCTCATGACGATGCAACCAACTCTATGGGAATTCACATTTTCACCTTGTTCTCAACCACAGGCACATCCAACTCAGCAGTTCTCCTTTCTCACTACGTTACACAGGATAATCATATGGAGTTATTCTCAAATCTATGTAAGGAGGAGGCCATATCTATGTTCCAGATCTATCTCAGATAAGAACCACACACCCCTCTCATGGGCTTTCTCTTGGGTCGACTTAATCAGTCTATCCTGAAGAATGTCTCACACAACTGTAATCATCATCACTCCCTCTTGGCTAGGGAGGAATTTTCCATCAATCCAAGTCTCGCATGGAAGTACTTGAACTATTTCTTGGTTGTAGTCATCAACACTCCCTCTCAACTAGAGAGTTATTCTTCACCAAGTCATTTTGGTGAAGTTGTATGCAATCTTCTCATGTGTAGGAAGGTACAACATGTGTACTTCTTTCCTCTGCATCATGTCTCTGAAAATGATATTTTATCTCAACATGTTTCGATCTATCATGAAACACAAGTTTTTCAAAGAGATTCACACAACTTTGGTTATAATCATAGAATCCATCTCATGATCAAGTAAATCTATCAAAAGTTTATGAAGCCACATTGCTTCTCACACTCAATGATATATTCTTTTCTTATGTTGTATTCAAGGCCACAGAGATTTGTTTCCTGTTGTACCAGGAAAACATGGCAACCTTCATGGTAAAACAACAATTGTATGTTTTCTTCCGGTCCATTGTACTCTCTACTCAATCTGTATCGGCATATCCTACAAACTCAAGTTCACACTGGAGGCATATCCCAGGCCATATCCAATTGTGCCTCATATATATCTCAATATATTTTTTGTTATTTCCCAGTGAGCCTGTATTGGTTGACTCATGGAATGACTAAGTACATTCAATGCATACCATGAATCAAGTCTAGTGCTAACTAGATACATTAGTGATCCAATCAGTTGTGGATCAGTCTCGCCTGAATCATCATCAATATTTTTCTTCAAAACCATCACCATGGATTTGCATTCTATCATACTGAACTTCTTTAATATTCACACTGTATATTTTCCTTGATTAAGAAAAAACTCATCTATCCTCTATCATACTTCTTGTCCCTAGAAGTAGTGCATCATGTTGGGCCGCATAAAAACACCTTTTATTCCTTGATCATACACCATTTATAACCTCCTTCTTACTTTATCCTTCCATAAAACCATTAATTTCCATCACTTTCATAATACATATGGGTTTATATTTCCCTTTTCCAAATTATTTATTTTTAGGTATTTTTAAGAGAATTTGTGATTAAATACTAGAAAATTAACATATTTTTATTATATCTCAAAGTTGGATGAGTTTTATGATGACTATAGGCATATTTGAAGATTTTCACAAAGTCAAAAATCACCACCTAGCTTCAAATTCGAATTTCATCTTCAAGATTTGATATGGAGATAATCATTCAAGCTAACTTCAAGGAGAAGATCATGGATAGAATATCTTATCCAAGATATTTGTGGAGGATTTGAAGGGAGAGGTTGAGAGAAAAGTGGATCTGTAATTATGAGTTTGTTATCTTCATTCATGTATAAATAAGAGTGTTCTCTCCTCATTTTGGAGCAGGCCACTCTTTATAATAGAGAATAGAAGAATAGAGTGATTGAGCTTTGATTCATTGTCTTGTAGTTTTGAGATAATGATTTTCATTATTTGTCATATATTGGATTTTTTTAATGCAAGATTTTACTTTCTCATAGTGGTTTGTCATTTACCTTTTTGTCGTGTGTTGTTGTAGATGCTTTTTAAATGCTTTAATTGGATTTAATTCACGTACTTTCATGTTTTCATAGATTAATTCTAGATTTCATGCTTTCATAGTTAGATTCAATTTCATTTGCAAGTTCTATTTAGCATTAGGTTAGTTTCCTTTAATGCAATTTTACACGCTTTCATAATTAGATCTCATTTCAGTCATGAGTGATTTCCTTTTGAATGTTAGATTAGGCTAGTTCACATTAGCCCTGCATTTTCTGTGCTCAAACCTCGTAAGTTTACGAACCTCCCGGATTGATAATTTATTGTTGAATTTACAAGCATTAATTTTACTCGACACATCATACTCATACCCTTCATCTCGAAATCATAAGTCAAAGTTTACTTGTATCCAACAACAAGGATTTCTGAAAAAGTCATCAAAATTAGGATCTCATCACCAACACTATAATAATATAGGTTTGGATCAACAACACTCTTTCTGAAACCAAAACTCATCAAGAATATATTCATCTGATATAGTTTCCAACTCGTGGATGGTAGTATGGATGGAAGTGTATAAAGCTTACTAGATTGAGTGTCTCATCATAGACAACTCCCTCTGTTTATGAGAATCCTTTGGCTATAGATTTTGCTTTGCATTTATCGACACTTCCATTAGCTGCATGCTTGAACTTATAGATCCACTTGGAAGTCACCATAGACTTCCCTTCTGGTCTCTAAACAATATATTATACAACATTTTTTTTAAAGATATAATGGTATTCTTCTATTATGGCATATTTCCTTACCTATTCTCCTGGTGTTTCTCCAAGGCAAGGAGGCTCATAATTAATGAAGTGGCTCATGAATGAAGGGTAACTTTGAAAAACTCTTTTTATTTCTCAAGATGTCCCTTGAGGGACTTGTATGTTTCTCTTCCTTCTTGCATAGTTTTGTTGACCTAGGTAGGATTTTTATTCCCTACTGTAATATTTCTAGTCATATCAACTGGAGCAGCTGAATTTGATGCAATACTGTCTATCTTCCTATGAACTTGCTAAAGGTATTATCTCTTCCTTATTTTCATTTTTTTGTACTCCCTCTAAGTCAGGTAACTCTCTCTGAAGTCTGAAGGATGGAAGTATTATTTTATTGCTTGTTATATATTTTATGTATTATTGACCAACATAATAATCAATCAAATAATGTTTGGACTCTCGCACCATGGATAATGGTCCAAGTCTTGAGGGATCCCATACTGGGGATAATACCCTTCATTGATTAAGCATGCAATCAACTATAAAATTAGATATCAAACGATTTACATGGGTTTGTAGTCATGTTTAGTTATGTTCTTGGTTTAGAGGAAGCACTTCTCATCTCTCTTATATTCATTCTTTTGAGGTGGGTCTGGATCAATGTCGCCAGTGGAAGAATTTTGTCTTCCCTTCTTCCTAGTTCGACAGTTTCTTGCATAGTGCCCATATTTATCACATCTGAAGCACTTAATTTCTGAAACATCTCTTCTCTAATTATGACCTGATGTTAATGAAGAATTATCATCTCTGAATGATTTTCTGAATTTTATTTTGAATCTTCCTCCTTTCTTTGTATGAAGTGCAAGAGCATGATTTTCATCAGGGGAGTCTTCCACTCCTCTATTTCTAATTCTAAGTTCTTCTTGAGTACAGTTTTTCCACAAACGATCAAAGGTTGGTAGACTTTCTCTTCCACTATTACTTTGAAGAAAAGGATCCCAATGTTTTGGAAGGGTTTTGAGAGTGGATAAGACAAGTTCTCTGTCGGACATGATTTCTCCAATGGATTCCGGATGTTCTTTAATATCTGATATCTTCATAAATATGATAGTGAATGTATCACCTTTCGTCATCTTGGTACTTTGAAGCTGGATCTTCAACATAAGAGTTGTGAGGGTGTTTTCACTTTCAAACATTTCTTTTAATGCTTCAGACATTTCATAAGATATCTTCAGGTTGGAAATACGAGGTAAGAGATGATATCTTATTGAGAAGATGATTGTTTTTCTTTCCTTGACATCTTCTTCCTTCCTTATATTCTTCTCTTCATCGGTAGTTGTATCTGGTAAATTTTTTGTTACCACATCCAAAATTTCATATTCTTCAAAGGTGACCTAAATCCTTGACTTCCAAGAGCTAAATTTTCTTGCTCCATCAAGCCTATATTCTACTAAAGTTATGTTCTTCATTTGTTTGGATTTATTCTCAAACACTCGCAAATTGTATTTAGAAAACCTAATGGTTATGTTGGGATTATTACTGCCAACAATCAACTTTTGAGAGTGTCATGAGAATGCTTGTTGAGTTGAAACATTTCTTCAAAAAGTTACATAAACCGTAAGGTCAAGATTCTGCAGAAAAGTTTGGCACCCTAGAAACCCTAGGGCCAAAAACTCAAAATGCTCAGAATTTTACTTTGAAGGTCTCTGGAGATGCACCGAGGAAGGTCATACAACTTGGTCCAAGTTTTAGCTTCAACGCCCACTTGTAAAGTGTTGAAAAGGATAACTAAGTGAGGGTCATAGGAATTTTTGCAGAAACCATAGAGGTCATATGGAACTGCAGAGGGAGGACGATTTACCCTTTTAAATGATTGTGCAGGGGTTCTTCAATACCTATGCTTTGATACCATGTTTATTTTTCAATAGACAAGGTTTAAGCATGAAGTTCATTCCATTTTAACATTTTACTTAAACCATAACCAATTATGTTACAACAACTAAGATCACAAGAAGAAACACCATGCGCAAGTACACAAGAAGTATCATGGGATATCCTTCTCAACAAGGGAAGAAAATCCAACCAAATCCTTTTCTATACTCTTCAAGAGAAGGATATTCACCACCAATAAAACCTAGCACACAAGAGAATGCTTGTAAAACCTAGAAGAGTAGAACCCAAGAGAGGTGCACAGTTATCCCAAGAAAATGTACTTTCTGAAATTTCCAAACTCACACAAAATATATGGTTCCTTAATGGGAAATCTACCTTTAATTATAATAGAATTGACCTATCAACAAGAATGTTTATTGGCACAACAGGGTCGACCTCTCTAACTCACAATATAATTAATATTAACCATATTAATTATCAATTACATTAAGGTGGGGCCGACCTGTACCCTTTACATTACAATTAGGGTTACAGGAAAGTCTGACTCTTGAACAATATAGCAAGGGATCCATAGGGATTTCCATATATCTATATCACTACATTACATAGGAGAACCACTCTCACTAGTGATAAACCACTAGGATCACATTCATCGGTGCTCGTCCACAACCACTTCCACTCAACAAATCTTCTTTCCCACTGTATTACAAAAGAGATTCATCTAGAGTTCATCATCTCAACTCTCTCCTCAGAGGAGGCTAATACATCGTCTTCATATATGTCTCATGACTATGCACCCAAATCTATGGGTATTCACACATTCACCTTGTGCCCAACCACATGAACGTCCAACTTAGAAAATCGTCTTTCTCACTGCGTTACACATGAGAATCATTTGGAGTTATTTTCAACTCTTTGTAAGGAGGAGGCCATCTCTACATTCCAGATCTGTCTCAGATAAGAAACACACACCCCTCTTAGAGGTTGTCCCTTAGTTCGACTCAATCAGTCTGTGTTCTGGAGAATGTCTCATGCAACTCTAATCATCAACAATTGCCACTATCAATACCTTATCAACATACTCCACTATATAGGCATAGGCACTAGGAAGAGTGGAAGAAATTGAAGTATTTGTAATGGGATAATTGTTTTTATTGCATATCGAAAAGGAATGAGCTTGGAGGTTGTAGGAACCATAGAACCAACCATTCCTCCATGCAATCAGAACACAAAAAAATGATTGAATATTTACTAATGCATTTTGTTACTACTCAAGTCCTCACCTAGGGTGTCATATTCCTAACTCACCAGGAAAATACCTAAAGAAACATTTGAATGGGTCATCCATTATCACCTCAACAACCCAATCCCACTCTTTAGGTTGGTTTATTTTGAACTCGAGGGGGGAATCCATAAACTCTAAGTATTAAATGAAAAGGATGGATCAAATGGGATTTCAAGGAACTTAGTGTAAATATGATTCTATGATTAATTATTGTTGTAAATTCTAGGTTTATGATACATCAAATAAGCCTAGCAAAGCATAATAAGAAAATGAAGTCTTTTAATATTAAAGGTAAATATAAATGTGTTGATGAGTTGATATTTTATTTCAAATTTTAGGAAAATCAAAGAAAGAGTCTTTGGATTGAAAAATGAGATATGAGCAATATGGTCTTTTTATGTAATTTGTAGATCTTAAAGAAGTGCAAAAATTAGTGCATTTGGCATTAAGGAATGTAATATAACTTTATATTTTAACATTCGTTTAGTTCATATTTCAAACCAATAAAGTATGAGGTTAAATTTTTTATTCAAAGAGAGTTGGAAAGAAAGACTAATTCCTTAAAATTTATAGGGAAAATGGAGTCTATAATAGGATATTTTGATGGGATTTTTCTCATCTTATAAGGAAAATATGAAATTAAGATAATGATTTGCAACACCCTTATATGGCTGACCTGGGATGCAAAAAATGGTTTTGAAAGTTCTAATTGAGAAATATTATCCAATATATCAAGAGGGTATGATTACTATTATGAGAAGTAAATTCTAGTCACCTCAAACTAATAAATATCACATTCTTTTAACATTTTCTAATAATAAGAATAAAATATTTAGATGGAAATGAATCGCATGTAAACTCTTCCAAGTAAAGGAAAAATCTACCTAATTAATGTTCCTTTTGCGCTTGAAGAAACCAAAATAACAATATAACTCCAAAATCATAAACCTCAAGCTCCAAAAGTACCTTCCAATATTAAAAAAATATAGTATGAAGTGTCTCCAAAAACTTTCAACCACTATTACAATAGGAGGAGCTCACCTTTTATAGATGAAGAGCTCAAATCCTCCAATAAAATAATAATATTCATCCTAATCACTAGATCTATTCCAGGGAAAAATAAATAAGTAATAACCATATAACTAACTCAAAGGACAAGTCAAAAAAGTAATAAATTATGAGTGGCTATGCCACATGTTGAAATCTCCATCAAGATGAAGAAAGAGAAGTGGGATGCATCCTCCAAATAGGTGAGAGATCATGTCAAAACTTCAACATCCTCCTCAACCTCCTCTAAAGTAAATTAACCCATTAACCAATCCATTGAATAATGTGAAAAAATAAATCCCCAAGTGGCACATGTGGACCTCCAACTCATGAAACAATGTGAAATAAATCCTTATCAAGTGGATTGACCTTCAAAATATGTGGTTGATTAGTTTCCAAGTGTAGATACATGCCAAAAATAACCTCCAATTCTAGGTCGACCTCATACCCAACTCTAATACATGGTCTATAAGGTAAAAATCCTCCCAAAAACTATGAAAACAACTATCCAATAGAGAAAGTGTCGAACCCTCATTCATTCACATGAAAATATAGTTAAATATCCAACCAATTACCAAGAATAGGGGATGGCACCAACAAGTAGTAATACAATAATGGTAAAATGGGCGATCACTTCACTCCACCTAATAATTAGTTCCACATACCAATAATTCAAATCAAGTGTAAAATCAATCCCAATAAGCTAGGATTCTCATGATACAAGCCTCCATCTAGTCAAAGCAAGGTCAAAATAGCCATTAAAATGGTACAATCAACCTCAACATCTGTACATAAGTGGAGCACTCCTCTAAAGGCTATAGTCCTCATCATAATAAAGTGCATCAAGAGTTAATAAACTCCAAATATCTTAGGGCGCTTGCACATGAGGCTCAAACCCACATCAAAACATAGTGATAAACCATAATAATGCATGGAACCATGTAAAAAAGTGGTGATCAACATATAAGAGAAAGGAAACAATGTCATTATACCCTCCTAACCAATTACGATAAAACCATCACCACAAAGCTAAACCAATGATCTCCATGCTAAATAGGATACAACCTCAAAGCACCATTGTAATGTTGAATCAAAAGCAATTGAAAATACTATCAATAAAAAAGGACATGAACCAATCCCATTGTACTATCCACTTTTCTATAAATATCACATAACTAATCATTGAGTAGTTAATCAGTTGAATGGAACCATAAAGGTAATGTTAGGAAAAGTGTGTGTGCGCATAAAATGTCCCTTGATCACAACAATCAACTTTCTAGAAATAGCTACAAATGACTACACATATGGGAAAGTGCACATAATCATACTCATACATCATACTGGGTAACAACTAACTCCAACAAGGAGACATTTTCTTTGGAAAAGAGTGCATGAGAACTCTAGAGTCTCTGACAAATGATTTATATATATAAATTATGTTTCATTTATATGTCAACCTAGAATTATTGTCTACTTATGAAGTGTTTTGCATAGTATATGCGGAATTAGTTATTTTGCAGTTTCTAATATGAATATGCCTATTTTAAAATTGAAACAAAGTTGTACTAAGAAATTACTTTTAAGAATAAATGAAGATTCAAAACTACTACAATTTCATGGCTAATTTATACCCTTCTTTACCCAATAATGCTAAATAATCAAGTTTCATTAAATATCCAGCTTCAATAATTGAATTTTTTCTGCAATGGTTCTATGATTTGGCATTTTTGAAGAATATCACTTAATCAATGATCACACAAATTGGAAATGAAAAATCAATTAAAAAAATAAATTAAAATAACTCAGAAGTTCATAAGGTTGTTTTTGTAATTAATTACAATATAACATTAACTATAACCTAATTAGGCTATAAATGTAAAATAACAGGTTGGAACTTTTCATTCAAAGTGAAGGTTTGAATTTTTTTGCAATAGTACTCTGCTTTGAATTTTTTTTATTTTAGTTTAAGTTAAGTGGATTCACTTTCAAAAAAACCTATTTTCACACCACACTTAAAGATAAATAAAACTTGGAAATCTAGCTTACAATGATTACTAACTCATTGTTAAATTAGAATCTACTTTAAGCCACATGTGTCATATCCACAGACCAAAAATATACATTGAAATGGAATACTTTGAACTTTACTGCACCAATACTCTATTTTGGTCCCTTTCAATTATAATTTAGTAGTGAGTGATTTAAGTTGTAAGTTTAGAAATTGGAATTAAACAATATGCACACCACATAATAATAAATTGAAATGTCACAGAGAAGGAAATGTAAATGGAAAGTAAATAAAAATGGAAAACATTGTATTAGAACAAAGGGACCCTTCCTTTTTTTATCATGCTATTGAAAACTATATAACCAAAAAGATTTAAATCCATGCCATAACAAGAGCTAAAATTGTATTTTTGTTATCTGAAAAATGAAATTCTTGTTACAACACTTGAACTAACCAATGATGTATTTGATTATTCTCCCTAAGCCTCCCCTTATAATGGAGAAGGAAATCTCTTTTATGTGGTTACAATCGTTTGCTAATAATTAGCAACTAAAAGTCAACTCATAAATATCTTCAAGATCTTTGCTAACAAATCAAATCTAATCATATCAAGAGTTCCAAGATTTTCTCTATATCCAAAATAGTTTGTTGATGATCCCAAATCCATGGCATATCTTTGGTGGTTGAAGATGAATTCAAATTTCTTGACTATACGAATTTAGAGTAAGAGGAAATAACTGCAGATTTAGTAAATCAATAATTTCTCTCAAAATACAGTTTGGCTTCTTGATATTTTTTCTGGAGATGTTTGTTTTGACTTGATGATGCCTTATGCCACAAATCTCAAGGACCCACTTCATATATCTTCAAATACAGATTTGTATTAAAATATATAATTTGTTGATATATAAAGCTAAGAGATCAACTTCATTGATTTGATTAGGTTAAACTCAATGGTTCAATATCATATGGACAACAATCCATCTCTTGGAAATATGGAATGTTCTCGTATTTTCCTTTTCCTTCTTGTTGTTTCTCTAGTGTGAGATCAAATGAATGCTACATGTTTCAATCTATCATGCATTTGTTGCAAGTTTTAACTGTTCCTACAACAATAAGAAAACTAACCCATTTTTCAAAGATAATTGAAAAATACATTCTTTTTCTAATGTTTAATCATAAATTCAATAAAAATACTAAATAAATGCAAATGGAGACACCTTGAGCCTGTATACCACATACGAGCATTAAAATGGACTAATACATGGTTACAAGTAAGCGAAAAGGGATTAAAAATAAGGGAAAAAGAATGTCAAAAGATGGTAATTTTGTGACTCAATAGTCTATCAACACTTGATACAACTCAACAATAAAGAGATAAAATCCATATGGCAGGGTTAAAAATTCACCCTAACACATGAAACAATAAAATCAAAACTTGACATAAGTGCATGAAGTGAAGTACATAATGTTGAAAATTGATATACAACATAAAGTAAGCCAAGCTAGTAAACACAATATGATATGAAATACTACTATAACCCATTTCTCATAGAATCTTATTCATCTTATTCCAAATTCCATTTTGGTATTACATCTTCAAAATTTTCCCATTTATGGGAAGCTACATATTTTATCCATTCAATTTGTTGATTGACGCAACCCCGCTCTCACAGCAGTCGGTCTCTCCTCCAGGACCTTCAACAACGCGGCCCGAAGAGTTAACAACTCTTCGAAATCCCTCGGGAGCCTTTTACCCACAGTGCTCCTCTCGGCGATCTCCCCTTCACTAGTCGGGAAATCGGGTTTCACGGACTAGTGAACCTTGTGTGCACCTCCCGTGCAATATGAACCTCCGAATCCCGATCCCTGATATCAATAGTCAACACCTCTGTGTATTGGAGATTTCCCTATCGGGAAATCGGCAGGTGAAAGGTCGTGATCCCCTTACCTTTCAAACCCCCGAATGTCGATGTTCGATGACACGTGTTGTCCTTCGCTCCGGCTCCGTGGGACCCGTCGCAACTCGGGGCCTCACTGTTTCTCCATGCTCCCTTCGACTTTGAAAACGCCGAAGTGCCGAGTCCCGATGTCTCGGGATCTCGTGCCACCTGTCCCTCCGATGATCGATGGCTCCGATTAAATCGGGAAATCACAACTCGCGATTTCAACGTGCATGCAACTCTTGCACTCACCAACCCCGATATGTCGATGTTCGATGACGACGGATTCTGTCGTGCACCTGCGAGTTAACACCCTTGCAACTTCTCCGCGATCTAACGGTCTGCGGGATTTCTCGACTCTTCACAATAATTGCAAGTCGTCGATTCTCTTCCTCTTGAAGAGTTCTCCACTTCACCACCTTCGTCCTGTGTGAGCGAAGAAAAGTTACTATCCCTCCTGAGCTTCTGCAACTCTGACTCCTTCAGAGCTCCTTGTGCTTGCCCCTTCAACTACTCCCAACAGTACTTGATGTCTTCCAGGTCCTGCGCTTCCACAGTCACAGCAACCCCGGACTTACTCTTCTCAGACTTGATACTGAGACTTCAAATCCAACCTGCACTCACCTGCACAACTCGAATAATCCAAATCAACTTCGGGTTGAACGAGGATGAGAGTTTAACTGTAGAGCCCCCTCAACGTACTCTATGCGGATGAATTCGACTGCACTCTATGCAGGAATCTCCTGGCTCAAACAGAGAAACAATTGAAACTCATTCACTCAATCTCTCAGGT
>SNQJ01S0039365.1:23149-57258 GCA_010110895.2 Picea sitchensis
CTCCATTTCTTCGAGTCTGGCTCGGAGATCTCTCATCTCTCGCTCTATCTCAACATTTCCTGCTGGCCTACCCCTTCTTCAGGCATCCCTGTCCTCACGATTAGGTGACTTCCTTTCTCTCCTGGGTGGCATTATGTTTCTTCTGTCTCTGCTTCAAAAAGCAAAGATACTCCCACTCTGATACCACTCTGATGCAAGTCGTGAGTATCAGAGTGCTTTCCTTTCCTCTTTCACTCCTCCTGCCTGAAATATACAGACAAGATCCTCCCACCTGAAAACAAAGACACTCCCGTCCTGATACCACTCTGACGCAACCCCGCTCTCACAGCATTCAGTCACTCCTCCAGGACCTTCAACAATGCGGCCCGAAGAGTTAACAACTCTTCGAACTCCCTCTGGAGCCTTTTACCCACAGTGCTCTTCTCAGCGATCTCCCCTTCACTAGTCGGGAAATCGGGTTTCACGGACTCGCAAACCTTGTGTGCACCTCCCGTGCAATATGAACCTCCGAATCCCGATCCCCGATATCAACAGTCAACACCTCTGTGTATCGGAGATTTCCCTGTCGGGAAATCGGTAGGTGAAAGGTCGTGATCCCCTTACCTTTCAAACCCCCGAATGTCGATGTTCGATGACACGTGTTGTCCTCCGCTCCGGCTCCGTGGGACCCGTCACAACTTGGGGCCTCACTGTTTCTCCATGCTCCCTTCGACTTTGAAAACGCTGAAGTGCTGAGTCCCGATGTCTCGGGATCTCGTGCCACCTGTCCCTCCGATGATCGATGGATCCGATTAAATCAGGAAATCACAACTCGCGATTTCAACGTGCATGCAACTCTTGCACTCACCAACCCCGATATGCCGATGTTCGATGAAGACGGATTCTGTCTTGCACCTGCGAGTTAACACCCTCGCAACTTCTCTGCGATCTAACGGTCTGCGGGATTTCTCGACTCTTCACAATAATTGCAAGTCGTCGATTCTCTTCCTCTTGAAGAGTTCTCCGCTTCACCACCTTCGTCCTGTGTGAGCGAAGCAAAGGTACTATCCCTCCTGAGCTTCTGCAACTCTGACTCCTTCAGAGCTCCCTGTGCTTTCCCCTTCAACTACTCCCAATAGTACTTGATGTCTTCCAGGTCCTGCGCTTCCACAGTCACAGCAACCCCGGACTTACTCTTCTCAAACTTGCTACTAAGACTTCAAATCCGACCTTCACTCACCTGCATGGCTCGAATAATCCAAATCAACTCCGGGTTGAACGAGGATGAGAGTTTAACTGTAGAGCCCCCTCAACGTACTCTATGCGGAGGAATTCGACTGCACTCTATGCAGGAATCTCCTGGCTCAAACAGAGAAACAATTGAAACTCATTCACTCAATCTCTCAGGTTTCGAACCTGATATGCAATCACATACGCAACATATAGAAGATAAACATAGAGAGAAGCAAATATGCAACAACATAACATCAACAACACACAGAGATCAAACACATCCATGAAATTGAATCAAAGCTTTCCTATTAATTCAATGTCTGTACATGGGGTTTCTTCACAACTCTCTGCTCTGCTCCCTATCTTGTTCTTCTCTGCTAATGTTGAATAATGATTTTTTTTCAATTATACAAGGAGGGTGCCTATATTCGTTTTCCCTCCTGGAAATGAAACTGTCTAATCTACAGCTAACCCTATCTACCAGCATTTAAAACTGTTAAATGCCTTCTTATCTACATTACATTACAAGTGTGCTTCATATGAATGCATTCATTCAAACGACGGCGCAACAATCTTTTCAAAGAAATTCAAAAAGGTATGCGCTGGTGTTGTCCAGCTATTCTTCTCTTTCCTCCACGCTGGCTCGCGCCATGACGTCGTAGATGCTCCTGCATCATTGATGAAGATGAGGTTTCTCCAAAACAATCTTCAATCCTATAAGGGCCTAACCATAACTTGTCAAATTTTGTGTTTTCCTATCTTTTCCCTCCTTTTGTGCCACATGAGGTATAGGTCTCCCTTTTTTAAAATCCTTGGAAAATATTTTCAATCAAATGTTCCTTTAACCTTTTCTTAACCTTTCACCAAATGATGCATATATTTGTGCCTATTCTCATTAAACTCTACCAATTTATTTATCCTTTCTTGAACTTCCACTTGATTATTTGTGAAGTTCCATACCAACCAATATATTAAAATTTGTAGATGAATGAGTAGTGTGACTTCTAATAGGCAACCCAATTGATGTATTTTGCGGTCCATTTTGGATATGATGGGACCTTCTTTGTATAACAAAAGACTAGTTTTGACTATGACTGATACAAATATATCGGGACTTGTAGATTTGGATATTATGAGATGATTGGATGAGTGACTTGTGTGATGTATCTTAGTCTAGTTGTGGTTTCGATAAATTCATGCATTTCTAAAGGTGTACTCACCCATTGCTCAAGAAGGTTGAATTTAAAGGGGAGTCTTTACCAACATACACCTGAGATAAAAGATAGATTATGTTCCCTCTTCAATATCCAAGGAATTCCAAGCCTTTAGTGACTCAATAAACCAAATCAAGCACCATATATGTTCAAATATTTAATTGAGAAAGATCAATTTAGAAAGGGATAAAACCTTAAAACACAGGTCATTCATTATAAGTATCTTGAAGACTAGAGATCTTCAATGAAGGACTAATTTAAGGGCTTATTGATGACTCTTTTTTTCATAGATAAGAGCAAGGGGTTAGCCTTAGCTTAGTCTTGTGACTTTTAGAATTGGGAATTCTATTTGGAGCTAGTGCATTTGAACTTGTTGAGGATAAATTTCTATTATTGATTAATATCTTAATGCAGAAAGCATGTTTTCAGATTTCTTGTTCTTGGTAGTTTCTTCAGGTTCCCTATAGAAGCCTTGAGTAGGGCCCAATCATGGTTGAAAAGGAAACTTTGTGTTTTGTTGTATTTCCTTTTTTATAGTTGTATTTAGTTGATATTTATATTGTTGTCTATTATGCATTATTTCTTACATGTAATATTCATTTCTTGTAGTAGTCCCTAGCATATCATTTCAAGTAGAGTTAGTTATTTTTTGTCATTTATGAGAAGGTACTATTAAATATATTTTGTAGATGTTTTCTTTCATATTTACAACGTGTAAATTTAAGTAGGGATAACATTTCTTTGTAGTAGTTTCCTTTCCATTTTACAACATGGCAGTTTAAGTAGAGTTACTCTATTTTGCAACAATTTCATTTCCACTTTAAAACATGTTCATTTGAGTAGATTTAGTCACTTTATGTCACTTTATTAGTGTATTCTTTTCACTCTATTTTGCAACCCTTTCACTTCAATTCTCTAGTGAAATAGTCATTTTGTAGCATGTTATTTCCATCTTTTATTTGATTTTAATTTTTTTTACATTTCATCACTTCTTGCTGTTAAATAGTTCTTGCATTCCTAGAGTAGATAGTTTTCCTTATGCAGTTTTCACACATAATGCATAGTACCTCATCAAAGTAGCACGTTCCTAGGTTGACAATTTAAAGTCAAGATAAGGAGTTCAACATTCTTGTTTCAATTATTTGGTCCATCACTTTTTTTTTCATTGTTACTAGGGAGGTTATAAAAACTACATAAATCACATCATTTTCATCAAGAAAGGAAAGAAAGAAATTATTATATTGCATGCGTCGACCTAGAGAAAAATTTGGTAGATATTTATCAAGAAATCACACTGTTGAAACATGAAAAAACAATCGAGAACAACATCAATTATATTGTGAGACAAACATCCAACAAATTATTGAATAATTTGGGGAGTTATCAAAAGAGGGAGCATGAAGTTTTAAAAATTTATCAGAAGAAGGAAGACAATCCCTATTCCATCACACCATGGTTAAGGATGGAGATCAACAATATGAAATATTTGAGTTCCACATTAGGGAAACTAATGGAGAAAGAAAAATGAATAATATCAATCCTTCTGCTCTTGCTTGTTTCTATGGCCTTACTTCAGAAGACCTTGATACTTTCCTTTATGATTTTGAAATTGTTCGTAGGACTTATGATTATGCATCCAATGATAAAAAAATCAATTTATTTCTCTCTACACTAAATAAATAAACCTTCATCGACAATTATAGGG
The DNA here is from genome assembly GCA_010110895.2 of Picea sitchensis. Taxonomy (NCBI): domain Eukaryota; kingdom Viridiplantae; phylum Streptophyta; class Pinopsida; order Pinales; family Pinaceae; genus Picea; species Picea sitchensis. The sequence goes on from SNQJ01S0039365.1 coordinate 27,281, forward strand.
ACTATTGCAAGTCTAGGGACACAAGAGATGATATGTTCATAATGATCCAAGGAGAGAAAGAATCTTTGAAGGAATATGAGGAAAGGTTCCAACTCAGTTACAAAAGAGCTTATAGTTGAACATTAGATGAAATATCACTCAAACTATTCTTTCTTAGAGGGTTAAGAGAGGAACTCATAGAGACCTTGAATCTCCTTGCAAATGGAGACTTATTCCATTTGGAGTATGAAGACATCAAGCAAGTATTTAAAAACTACTCCATATCTACAAGGAAGAAGGGTAAGAATGGAATAAGTATGGTAACACAATAATCTAACTCTGCAAATATTACTAAAAATGATTTATGATTTTTTTTAGAAGATGTGAAAAATAATATTTTACACTCATTATCCATGTAGATGAATACACTGCAGATAAAGAAGAAGCAAGAGGAATAAAAAAACAATCTAGCTATTTTTTTGTCCTAAATGCACGAAGAAACACACTATAGACATTAGACATTAGTGTAATTTGTGAAGAGAAACATGGAATGAACAAATTTCCTTCCCATGGGGTCTTCAACTTGTTGATCAATATCTTATCACATGCATTCATAAATGTGGTTTTCAAATTATAAAAAATTAATTCAATGTATTATAGGCATTGGTCTGGGGGGGATGTAGGGTACATGGGGGATGGTAAGTATTGGGGGTTATAAAAAGGGGTATCTAGTAAAATTTAGATATATCTAGTAAAAATAAGGAGTTTTTTATTGTTATGATGTATTCGGAGAGGGGTTTAAAAAAAGGATTTTGGGTGGTATTTATCAATATTTAGTGAAATTATGGGTATTATTTAATATCCCATCAATGCAAATGATATGTCACAGGTTCACTTAGTGAAGGCCCCATGGTAATTCCTTGATAGTTCTTAAGGTTGTTTATCAAGGGTTTAAGGAGAATGTGGAACCATTATGCTTCATTAAGAAAATATGACAAGAATTTCCTAGGCCATTTCAACTGGGTATGGCATACTCTCATTCTCATGCACTTTGTTTGATATAAGTCACAAATGCATACTCAAACTTAGTATACCTCAAATCAACCTAAAGGTCCCATGGAAAATCAATTACAATATCAGAATAAACCTCAATATTTCAATCCCTCCTATCAACCATTTCCATCCTAACCTCTAGTGAAAAACCATTATTGGATTAACCCTCCATAAGTATGGAGACTTAAAAAAAATAAACAAGAATTACTTCCCCATCCATGACAATAGACCAATTCTCCCATAAGAATTAATCAACACGTACATAAAAAAACATAGTTGTCTTCACAACTAGCTCCCAATCCAAACAATAGGTAGTTCCAACAAGTGTATATTAATGAGATTACAGAAAAAAATTACTCTATGGCTCTTCAAGAGATCAATCTAATATCAAGGAAGGTACAAAAACCTCTCCTCTAATTCCAAAACATATAGCAGACACAAGATTCTAGAGAGGAATATCTTCCATAAGAACAACCTCTTCTTGAATAAGTTCCACTATATCCCAAAAGGATAGATACCAAGAAGGCTTACACATCTTTATAAAATGACGTTCTAGGAGAATTAAAAAACCTATGTGTCAAAATTCCTCTTCTCCAAGCCATTAAGAATGTTCCTATTTACAACAAATTCATCAAAGAGATATGGATTAAGTAACCCAAAAGAAAGAAAAATGATTCTCCTATAGTGAATGTGATAGGCTAACTAGAAGACCTCGTGCTAAGAAGAGAATTTGTCCCTTAGTACTTAGATACAAGAATCCCTATAGTACATGTCTATTTAAGAAATGGTCATCCAAAATAATTTGATAGACATAGGTGCATCCATTAATGTCATTAGAAACGAAACTATATTTCTTAGACTAGGCCTTCAAGGATTACTAAAAAATACACTTACTATACTCCAACTAGCACATAGATCAATTGTAAATCATAAATGAGTATTAGAGGATGTAATCGTGTCTATTGATTCATGGGAGTATCCAACAAATTTCATAGTTCTTTAGAAAAAAATTAATTTGAATTGATACCCTCTAATCCTAGGGAGACCTTGGATGGATACAATATATTCATATATCATCTATAGGGAAGGAAATATTTCCACTAGAAATGGCCAGTCTCAAAATAAACTTGTATTTTACCCCCCTACCAAGACACTAATTGAATAAGAAATCCATATGTGGGTAGTACAATAATATGGGGAAGAAATAATTTAGACAATGGTACACTATCTCCTTACCATTAAAATATCCCTGGCCATGAAAAACACAAATGATAACACTTTCAACTTGAAATTCATAAAACATMTATACCATGTTTCTATAAAAATTGAAGGCTTTGATTACCATGAACAACAAAAGAAGTCTAAATTTTTTGTTTATTTGAAATAGGTTTTAAGGAAAGATYTACTCATTGCCGAGATTGACAACARAAAGTAAAAAATAGTGGAAATCCATCCTTCAAAAACTMTGAAGATCAACACTAATTTGACTATTATCCAAGAGAAAAAATGATGGTTGTYCTTAAGAATCACACCATAGCATTTKCCTAGGATTAAAGGGGCATGAAAGGAATTCATAAATATGCATGTACACATCACATTTACATTAAGTATGAAATTTTACCAATTAGGAAACCTCAAACAAGGATGCACTCTACCTTAAAAKACATTGTTAAGRGAGAAATACTAAAACTCTTAGATGCATGATTCAATTATCCTATTTTTTMTAGTGAATGGGTCTCACCCGTGGTTATCGTTCCTAATAAAAATGGAAAATGGAGAGTTTGTGTGGTTTATAGAGAAATCAACAAATCCACTAGGAAATGCCACTTCCCTTTACCTTTCATTGACCAAGTACTAGATGTCCTAGAAGGAACATAATAATTCTCATTCAGGGATGGGTTTAGTGGGTACAATTAGATTCAAATCATCCTTAAGGATCAATATAAACCCACATTTACTTGTCCTTGGGGATTCTCCTACAAGGTACTTCCCTTTAGAATTTTCAATGCTCCTACAACTTTCCAAAGAGCTATATTGAACATATTTTCAAACCTTATCCCTGACATTATAAAAATATACATGGACGATTTTACACCTTATGATTCCATGAAGCCCTAACAATTTTTTTAAATGTACTAGCAATGTGTGAATAGATGAACCTATCACTAAGCCATGAAAAATGAAACATACTCATGAGTAAAGTGGTTGTATTAGGTCACTATATCTCTTCTAGGGGGATTGAAGTTAACCAAACCAAAGTAAACATCATCAAATATGTTCCTAGATCCTAAAATAAAAAGGATGTAAATAGTTTTCTTAATCATGTAGGATACTACAAAAGGTTTATCAAAGATATCAGTAAACTAGCCTCCCCTTTGTCACCTTGTTGTCCAAGGATAGTGACTTCTACTGGATATTATAATTCTAGAAATCCTTTAAAAATATCCAATAAAAACTCATATAAACTCATGTATTGCAAGGTCCCAAGTGGGAAATTCCCTTCCACATTCATACCAATGTATATGACAAGCCACTAGGGGTAAAAATAGGCTACAAAGAAGAAAAAATTCCGTTTTCAATATCTTTTATTATAAAATATTATTTGGTGTAGAGTTGAATTATATTGTCATAAATAAATAATTTCAAGTAGTTGTTTATGCCATTAATACGTTTAGACAACATGTCACTAGATATCTAGTCTCTATGCATACAGATCATGATGTCATAAAATATTTGATGAACAAATATATTATTAATGGTAGGATCATTAGAGGAATTTTATTGATGCAATAATTTGATCTATAAATACTTGAAAATCCTATAAAATAGAATGATCAAGACTGACCAATGCTACATATAATGAAGTAGTAGATGGATTTTTTCCTAATGATCATCTATTTGCAATATCAGTAGAAGATCCTTTGTTTGTTGACATAACCAACTAATTATCTAAATATAGGTTTTATAAACACTTATATTATAGATAATCCTACAAAATTATCAAGAATAGTTCCACCTACACTTGGATCAAGGGATATTTGTTCAATCTTGGACCAGACTACATCTTCAGGAGATGTCTTAGACAACATGAAATGCATGACATCCTCTGTTCATTTCATGATGAACCTTGTATAGGTGATTGTGATGAAAATGTTTGGAATGTGTTATATTATTCGCATGGCTCTTATGCACCGAGGGGGCCATGGGTGGAGCCCTCGAATTTTTTTTTGGTTGTTTTTACCCTCTTTTGTGTTTTTTGACCAATGGTTTTTACACCCATTATAATCTAATCCAAATTAATGGATTATGGTTTTAATCTAATTTGAGTTAATGAATTAGTTTTTTGAATTTTGTGGAATACATAAATATTGTATTATATATAGTCAAGTTAATACAATGAAAGAAGAAAGAGGTGTGGCTCTAAGTTTTCCTAGTTTTCCTAGTTAAGGGTTTCTAGGGTAAATATTTGTGTATTACATGTATTCCATTGTTGCTATTTCTATTTTTCTTAAGAATCTATATGCATTGTTTCACTTTTAAGATTTAACACTTATATTTGGTATTAGAGAAAAACTATTGGCAGGACACCTTTGTTGCTAAGGGTTCAACTCATTTTTTGATAGATCAATTTTATCTTTCTTTCTATGATAAACCTTATTTCGGTGGGAGATCTGTAGCGATGAATTTTGTGTTGAAATATAATGGTGAGTAGTGCTATAATTGATATTGATAAATTTAATTTTAAAATCTTTGAGCTATGGAATCTCTTAATGGAGGAGCTTCTCATAGACAAATAATAGAAGGTCAATATGGATCTTGGTATTGCACCTACGAGTATGGCAATGAAAAACTAGACAAAGTTGGATAGCAAGGAAAATAATATAATTTTGCAGTGTCTTTTAGATTATGTGTTGCTAAATGTCTTTGGAAAATCTACAGCCAAGGAGTTATAAGATAAGTTAGGGACTTGTTGCACGTGCACAACAAACTCCTAATTTTATTGTCTTAGCATGTCTCCAAGACAAGAAATTGGCCCCCCATACAAGTATTCCTACTAGGACCCTCACTCTCTCTCTATAGTGCAAATGACTAATCCCTAGTTCTCCTCACACTACCCCACCTTATTATATACAGTTCCTTCTCATATCACTTCTACCCGACGATCCGAACTTTGGAAAGTTATCTCTTCCTAAGTAGACACATTTCATATTGACATGCACATCCTTTCTTTCACCTCCAAATTGACGTGTCAATGATTTCTTCACCAATACATGAGTCAATTATCTTTGAACTTGGTTGACATGCCAATGTGCCTCCACTAAAACTCACTGACACATGTCTTTCTCACCGAAAAAAGTGTGTGTTATCAACACTGAAACATTAGTAGTGCCCACATGACTATCTTCGTCACACGTGTGCCTTTTACCGGATGAATTTCTTCCACTCGCATCGATGCATCACAAGTCAACAGTTTCAATTCCTTTCATTTTGATACACTGCATATTGACAAGGCTCATACCTCCCTCGCTGGTGCACTACCTATTGATAATTTTCCCTCACCTACTCTCGATCCACCAACAAAAGGATTTTAACCCCTCATCATCATCAGGTGCGTCAACAATGATCCTCTCCCTCTTGCCAATGTTGACCAGGTTATCATGGACCACCTTCATACAAAGTCCATATTCATATCATCCTCCTCTAAATTGGATCCTTCTTTTTGCACCCATCAGTCAATCTAGACAGCTAGTCACTGATTGCCTAACTCACTTGATCCACTTTGGATTGTAGTTGTAATCAAGTTTGTAATGTATCCAGTGGATTTCCTCTTTCACATGGTACTAGGTTGTTTAGTTTGTTTTTATTGATGTTATGACTAAATATTCATGGTGAAATCATCACCGAGCATCAGATGGGTTAACAAAAACACCTATTGGTCTTGCGCTGACTCTGAAATACACTTCAGAAGAAATTTGGTCCTTTTGGCTCCTACACAATGTTGATCTCTTTGAACGTAAGATGGTTATTTTGGAAGATTTGTAATTTCATCTTATAGACACATCACCTCGTCATCAATGGATGAACCAAGAACCTGTATAACGTAAATGACATAGGAACTTACATAATTGAATTCTAGTGAAGAGGTAGAGAGAACAGGGTCAAAACTTTCATTTAAAAATGTCCTTGCTTGCAATTTGTCACTCCTTAAACAAGCTAGTTGTATGAATTGCACGGTTAAGATTCCAACGCAAGTAACGTAATCAAAATATGAGGTTTATAAGTGCCAAAATGATTTCCAAGGATTTACCACCAAGAAATCCCTGTTAATCATGTCCATAATTAAAAAAAATGGATCCATTGAAATTATTGACTAACATGTTCAATTATATTATTATAAGCATCTCTATGTGCTTTTTGTGTTGCAAAAATTGGCACCTCAATCAGACATCGTATGAGAAAGTTATGGACTTTTGAAATCAAGCTCTTGTTGTTTCTTGCCGATAAAAGGACACTTAGAAAGTTTTAGATTTTTTTTTCCTATGAAGAAGAAGTTCATTTGATGAGATCTAGTTCATATCTAAGAAGTTCCCACATACACCTCTAAAAATTGTCGAAATTTCCTCTGAAAGTTAGATCAAAATTCTCCGAAAATTTTCCTCAAACTCCTTCTAAACCATTGGAGGAGTTTCCTTCAACTCCTCCGAAACCATAGGAGGAAATGCCTTCAACTCCCTAGAAACCATCGGAGGATTTCCCTCAAACTACTCTGAAACCATCATAGGATTTCCTATTAACTCCTCCAAAGCTATCAGAGGATTTCCCATTAACTCCTCTTATGCAAATCAAAGGAGTTGGCATCAACTCCTCAGATGCAAATCAGAGGAGTTTCCATCAACTTCGCCAAAAATTTGGAGGAGTACCATGTTTAATTTTCCTTTTTTTGTTTGATAGTTTTTATGTGACCTACGGGACTAGCCTGTGGCTTGAGAAACCATCACTCATGGGCATATAAGCCATCAAAATCACCTGGGGATTGCACCCGACTTGAGCCACACCAACCCTTAACATGGTTGGATTTGTTTTCCCCACAGGTTTTGAACGAGTGACTAAACATCACATAGTGCCTTAACAACACACTCCTTCACCGACTATCCTACACCTCGGAGACGCATGTTTATTTATCTTAATAGAAGTGCCTCTATGTGTTTTCCATGTTTCAAAAAATGACACCTCAATCAGACATCATATGAGAAAGTTATGGACTTTCGAATTCAAGCTCTTTTTGTTTCTCGCCAATAAAATGACACTTAGAAATTTTTCGTTTTTATTTTTCCTATGAAGAATAAGTTCATTTGATGAGATCCATTTCATATCAGAGAAGTTCCCAAAAACACCTCTGAAAGTTGTCGAAAATTCCTTTGAAAGTTAGATCAAACTTCTCTGAAAGGTTTCCTCAAACACCTCCTAAACCATTAAAGGAGTTCCCTTAAACTCCTCCAAAAACATAAGAGGAATTTCCTTCAACTCCTTTGAAACCATCAGAGTAGTTCCCATTAAATCCATTGAAACCATCAGAGGAGTTCCCTAAAAATCCTCTGAAACCATCGGAGGAGTTCATATTAATTCCTTCGAAACTATCGAAGGAGTTTCCATTAACTCTGATTTACCATCAACTCCTCCGATGCAAATCAGAGGAGTTTCCATTAACTCCTCCAATGCAAATCGAAGGAGTTTCCATCAACTCCTCCAAAATTTTGAAGGAGTTTCCATTAACCTCTTTGAAACCTACAAAACATCCCTTCATAATTTGGCCATAACTTTTGACTTGGGTGTCCATTTAGCGTGTTCTTTATACCATTTGAAAGGTATTTTAGAGCTCTACAATGTCGTAGTTATATTATTTGAGAAATTCATCACCTGTGGTATACATTTTTTTATATTAATATCTAACACCTTGTTAATAGCCTCGGAGAACACCACACCTCAATCGTGAGTAGGGGAACCATGAATCAAAATCAAGGAAGTTTATACAAAGTCTTGTTTACTTATATTTTATTTTTATGGGTTCAAATTATTTTCTTAATAGTTTATTTATGTATCACTATGAAACCACTCATCTACAACATGTTGAATGGTGTTAGGTACCGATGCCAAGGGGAGGTCACACTCAACATCCTCATGATGCGATCTGCAACCAAGGATGACAAAGAAGCAATAATAGCAGTGGAAAAGGAGAAAAAAGGAAAATCAAACTCAAACAACTAGGGAAAGAGTTTGAAACCCATGATGATAAAATTCCAATATTGAAAAACCAATATGTTCCCTAATGTTCGAACTAGTCATTATGAAAGATGAGGTGCACTATGGCCAAAAAACACTATGGCCCACCAGCGCTAGATGACAAATTCCAAATATAACTGCTTTCTTTGTTTCTTCATCATCACAAGGAGAATAAGGACAAACATGTGAAGGAAAAAGGTCACAAAGGAAGGCAGAAGGACAAGGGTCATATTGAACCTAAATAAATACTAGAATCAAACCCAAAGAAAGGGATTTTAGCTCTTCAAGCATTGTACACTTCTGAACTATTTTGGGAATACAATGTCAAGTAAAATTGGAGAGATTTCCTTAGAGTTTTCATGTACTATTGATGAAATTGTTAATACGTAGAAATAATCAAGGACAAGTTTTGATAGAGAGAATGACTCGCATGTGTTTTTGTTCTGCAACGAACTATTTCAAGTAGAATGTTTGTTGTTCACATGGGCTGTAAGAGCTTGTTTTTTTATGGAGTATTCTGACGCAATATGTGTTTTCTTACAGTTTTGTTCCTCTTTCTTATATTACATGTCCTGAGCGAATGAGTTGTGAATGTATGAAAAAATCTGACTTAGAATAAGTTTCTGGTTATAGACTTGTACGCATGTGTTTCTAACTATGTACCTTCATGGAAACTATATGATTGGGGTTTATACATAATTTAGTTTCATTACAACTCATTCTTTTACAATAGTTATATCCTAGCTAGGATAGAATAAATTAGAAGTAGATTAGATTATGAATCTACATAGTCTTCATATACATCTTTTGTTTTCATAACCATCCATCATTCACCCTCAGCAGTGGACCAAGGTGCAACTAGTAAAACCAAACCATGAATGGTTGTCGGGCTAGAATCCATATGGGTTCCCTATTCCAAATGGTGAGAGGTATAATTGGGATTTCTTATCGGGAGTGACTCCTTACTGTTGGAAGGAGAATTTAGACCCATCAACATGACGTTGTATCAATTTAAGTCCCTAGTAAACAAACATTTCCTTAAAAATAAGTTGAACCTCCTAAGGATGAATTATGGAGACTTTGTGATGGGGCATTTTAATTCCTTTAACATTTTGATAATTAAAAAAAATCGTGTCAATATTAAAGTTTTTGATGAATATAGGTGAATTATTTTATAGTGTTCTTTTCTAGATTCATCAGATAGTTTGGTTGTAGTTATTGGGAGTAATGTGATGCCATTAAATTTTGATGATATTGTTTCATCCTTGATATTGGAATAAATGAGGTGGACAACCATGGATATTTAGAGCACATAATCCTTATCTTTAAGAGGTTATCTCCAAGATAGAAATAAAAATAATTTATTGGGGGGTGGGAGGAAGGGTAGATCATAATCTAGAGGTAGATATAAATATCCAAGAAAATATTTAAGGAAATGTTGAAAATGTGGCAAATCTACATATTATAAGAAGGTTTGTAGATCTAAAAATGTTCATAAAGGGAAGGGACATGATGATGTTTCTTGCATATAAGGGAAGACCTCCTTAGAGGAAGGAGGGGATGTGTACTTGGATTCTACATGAACACATTTAGATCATGTTGTATGGTTGATAGAATTAGGTGCTTCTTTTCATATGACTCCTTATAGGGACTGGTTTTGTGAATATGGGAAGTATAATGGAGGTGATGTTTTCTTAATATATGACTTGATATCCAAAATCATAGGAAGTGGAACAATTACATTGTTTCTCAACGATGTAAGGATTAGAACACTTCCTAGGGTTTTTCACATTCCAAGGTTGGATAGAAACATGGTATCTATAAGTAAGATGAGTGATGTAGGTGTACATATTATGTTTGGAAAGGAAACTTAAAAAATGGTTTGGGGAGAAGTAGTGTTGATGAGGAGAGTTTGGAATGGAACTCTATACAAGATGTTGGGAAGCACTATCACTGATGGGTGTAACAATTTTGTTATTCCTAAGGGTGGAAATGAAAAACATATAACCCTTACTATATCTAAATAAAATTAAATGACATGGAATCAAATATTGGGACATATTAGAGATAAGGGCCTCCAAGAATTACATGGTAAACATAGGGTTTAAGGTATGTCTGAATGCACACTAAATTTTGATTTTTGTGAGCATTGGATATTTGGTAAATATAATCAAGATTCTCATCTAGCACTGCAAGGGTAAAGTGAATATTAGTGTTGATACACAATGATGTGTTTGGTCCTATGCATGTTCCATCATTAGGTAAATCCACATACTATGTTTCATTCGTAGATGTTTTCTCAAGGAACACATGGATTTATTTTCTCTAAAAGAAATTTGAAGTCTTCGCTAAATTTAAAGAGTTTACGTCTCTTATAGAGAATCAAATGTAAAAGAAGATAAAGATGTTGATAATAGATAATGATGGAGAGTTATTTGAAAATGAATTCTAGGAATTTTGTAAGAAAAGTGGAATAGTGATCTGAAAATAGGGGGCTGACTTGTTATGCTATGCAAGCACCCTCTATTTCATTAAAATAAAACTTTACAGGACCTTGCTCCATGTGTTAAAATATGCAAGATAAATTATGTGCCGAGTTTATGCATCTTCTTTTAAATGTTTATGTGTGAGGTCTTTGCAAGATTAAATATGTTGTTTTCATAAATACAACAACAAAAATAACTTGCAGCAAATAATAACCAGCAAACACTCACAACAAGAACAACATGATAAAGGAGTTCACCCCTCTCTGGGCTACATCTCCTTAAGCCTCCATCAATGGACTTGGCTCTCTGGGATTAATTTGTCAAAGATTTTTTTAAAAGATGCTGCTCAACTCCAATGGAAATACTGAATGTACCATTGGGTTCAAAATACATAAAAACCCCAGAAATGACTAATAAAACTCTGAAAACAGATCATGGCTCATCCAGGCATGACCTCTTCTACATGTGGCCTTAATCTTCCCTGAGCTTCTTTGTGGAAAAAACACCTGTAAAAGTCCTCAAATGGATATGAAACCTATCCCAAAGTGTTCAGATCATAATAATTAGCCAAAAATGATTATTCAATCACAGAAAACAAACATGGGCTCATCTAAGCATGACCTCAAACATAGAGGACTTCAAGCTCCTTGGAGCTCTCTGAAATTTCAATGGTGTAAAACCTGCAAAAGAAGTCTTCAAATAGCTTTGAAAAAAGTGCTAATGGATTCAGAACGTCCAAAAACCCCTAGTTGGGCTTTTTCGGCACCTCATTTGGCCAAAAAATGAAGAAGATAGGCCTCCTGCCATTTTCTTCCTTCAAGCTTGTTGTCTCTGGTTCGCCAAAACACACCTCTGTGTGCCCAACCTAGCTCACCCGCTCAAAATTGTGCTAAAACCTAGCACACGCGCGTAACCACAAAAACGGTCAAACTGTTGAACCGTTAACGGAATTAGGCCCCCCAAACCGCATAAGTTGTGGTCACAAGGGTCACCATATGACCTCGCGCAAATACGAAAAGGGATGAGTTTTGAACCAATGAAAAATCGCCAAGTGTCATTCGAATGGTTATATAACCATTTTAAAAACATACCAAACCCCGCTCACACTCCATGTGACAAAGGGTCATATGGGCAAATATATAAAACCAAGGGCTAACCGTTTTAAATGTGCGCACCAAAACTCCGTGGTCACATATATGAACATTGAAACCTGGGGCGCGGTCTCCGTGTAACAAGGTTCATATGTATATAAATGTGTGCGACCAGGGGCTAACCATTCAAAACGCATGCTAAATCTCCGTGTAGTGGTCACATGTTACACACATAAAATCAGGGGCTGGGGCTAAGCCCCAGCCCGACCCCCGCGCCAAACCACACATACATCAAATTCAAATATATTATAACTCACATATATAATAAGTACTAATGCGTGGTGTGTTGGTAGGGCGGAATTTGCAAAGGCTATGCCACATTGGGGGAGGTCTAGGGTTCGATCCCCATGAACTCCATAACTTTTAAACAAACAACCGAATAACAGGGTGCCATGTGGCAGCCCACGACTGGGCCATGTGGCACCAAACCACTTGCCAAAATAATGCCACGTGTCATCAAATGATTCATTCAAACTGCCAACTTAGCACATGCCACGTGTTGTACGGCTCTACCAATTCATCTCTACCATGTCATCGTACAGACATGCCACGTCAGCATCCGTACGGACTGTACAGTCAACTTCCCTTTTTTTTTGCTTGTTTGATGATTCGAACAGAACGCGATATCTCTCTCATATGACGTCCATTTGAACCCAAACAAGTTACATTGGGTTCATGACGACGAGGGCTACGCACCCGTTCATTTTGAGGCAATTCTGAGAACTTTGATTTTTGAGCTAAATTTTGACCCCTGGTCCAGATTTTGATCAAATAGCATGGTGAAAGACTACTCCATACACACCTCAAGAAGATGGACTTGCAGAAAGAATGAATATGAAGTTGATGGAAAATGCAAGGAGCATGCTCAGTGGTGTTGGGTTAGGAAAATAATTCTCAACAAATGAATTCTATAATTCATGTTACTTGGTAAATAGATCACTCTCATCAGTGTTGGTTCACAAAACTATGCATGAGACATGGACGGTTAAAAAACCTTAAACATCTTATATTCTTTAGTTTCGATGCTTATGTACATGTTCCAAAGGAAAATAGGATTAAGATGGATAATAAAGCTAAAAAAATGTATCTTTATTGTTTATAAAGATGGTATAAAAGAGTGTTTAATAAGAAGTTGAATTCAAAAGGTAAAGTTGAGAAGTACAAAACTCGCTTAGTAGAAAAGTGAAATTCCTAGGTGGAGGGAATTGATTTTGGTGAAATGTTTTCTCCTATTACTAAATTATTTACTTTTATAATATACTTTTTTGTTGTTGTTTATGCTTTCAAAATTGAAGTGGATAAGATGGATATGAATACATCATTCCTACATGGGGATTTCAAAGAAGAAATCCACATGACATAGCAAAAATGTTTTGTAGTGAAGGAAAAGAAAGAGATGGCTTGAAAGGTGAAAATGTCTTTGCATGGATTAAAACAATTTCCAAGAATGTGGTATCAAAAGTTTGATACTTGTATATTGGGACTTGATTTATCAAGAAACAAAGATGATCACTATGCGTATTCCAGGATAGTTGGTAACCATTTTATTTATGCAGTATTTTGTGTTGATGATATGTTGTTGATTGGAAACAACAAGGAAATCATAGAGGATGTCAAAAATCATTTGTCTTCGGAATTTGATATGAAAAATCTTGGTGTTGCAAATTTTATTTTAGAAATGGAAATTAAAAGAGATCAAGAAAACAAGAAACTGTGATTGAATCCAACGAAATATGTTGATACATTATTGTAGAGGTTTAATATGAAGGAATGTAAATGAATCAAGGTCCTTATTCCTATAGGTGTAAATTTATTTTCAAATCAGTGTACCAAGAAATAGTAAGAGGAAGAGGACATGTCCTATCTTCCCCAAGCTAGTGTTGTTGGTCGTTTGATGTATGAAATGGTCTGTATTATTTTACATTTCCATAATGTGGGATTTTTGTGAAAGTATATGTCAAAACAAGGGAAGGATCATTGAACAAGTGTAAACATGGATTTTAGGTATTTTCATGGATCTATAGATTATGTAATTTTCTACCAAGGAAAACCCGGACCAAACAACATGTTATATGTACATGTATTTGTTGATGTGGATTGGGATGGAAATATATATCATAGAAGATATACAAGTGGTTATTTATTTAACCTATTTGGAGGATAAATTATTTGGATGAGAAAGAGACAAGATTTAGTTGCACTCTCAACTACAAAAGTTGGATACATGGTAGCCACACATGTAAGTAAGGAAACTATATATTTATAGAGATTGTTTTTAGGTATTAGGTTTTCACAGCAAGATGTAAGGTTAGATTGTGGTAGTCATAGTACTATCTTTCTGGTAAAGAACCATACTTATCATTCTAAAACAAATCATATTGATGTTCAATACCACTTTTTGAGAGACATGGTTGAAAACAAGAAGGTGTTGTTGGTGAACGTTGACACTTTGAATAATGTGGAAAACTCATTGACACATTATGTTAGTAATGTTGGAATACTGAGAGGGGGGGGGAATCATTATGATCACAATTAGAAATTTTTAATCACAATATAAAACCTCCAGTGAATATTATGAGCATTCAAAATATAATCAACACCATAAACATCACATAAACACAGTACACCGAAATTTTATGTGGAAACCTAATGCAGGATAAAAACACAGAATGCTTTTTTTATTGATCAAAGAGTACATTCTGTTGGACTAAGTTGTCGTTGATGTCAAAGGCTTCATTTCAAGTGGTGTCACGGTGATGTGTTGTCATTTATGTCAAGGTTGATTTCAAAGGAAGTTGTATCATTAATGTCATGTCATGGTTGATATCCAAGGTAGTCGACAATCATGAGTACTCTTATGTAGGAAGTACCAAATGGATGAAATCCAAAGTGGTCCACTTATGGTGCAAGCCCTCATGGGAATACACTTTTGGTTAAAGTTCTAAAAGTGGACCCCTTATGGTGAAATCCCTCACAGGAAGACACTTTGCAAAGTCCAAATGGTTAAGTGGTTGAGTAATCCTAGATGTGTGTCCATGAAGCCCAAAGTTGTGTTGAAGAAAAGAGGTTGAAGAATAGGCCAATAGGTTATCAGATGTCGATGGATGGATATTTCTCATCATTCTACTTCCGATGATATGTGGTATGTCACATAGCTCCTCATGTTTAAGGATATATGGCCTCAAGAAGTTGGAGAACCCTTTAGAGTAATCTAGAAGCCCCTAGAAGGTCACGAAGAAGTAAAAATCTTCTAGAAAGTCATAAAGAATATTCCTTAGTCAAAGTGGTTGAAAAATAAATTAATTAAATAATAAAGTGGTTGCAACAAGAAGTGGTGAGTTTACTATTTATGGATCAAGCGGTTGCAAGTGGGTAATGTAGTTGAAAGTGGGTTATCCCTAAAAGAGGGAAGTTGGGTAAAATAGTTAGAAGATCAATTCTAGAAGAAGGAACTTGGAAAAGTATAAATAAGAGAGAAAGGGACTCCTATCGGGATCTACCTACATATTGAACATCATTGAATATCTATTTTTTGAAAGGTTATTTGCAGGTACACATTGAAAAATGTGAGGAAGCATAGGTATGCAGTTACAAAGGAAATTCGAGGGTAAAGTCTTAGAGTTGCAACAAACTCAACTAACCCTAATCTATGAGACATATGTGAGTTGTAGGTCAGAAAGGTGTAGATGTACATGAGACATAGTGGACTAAGTTGAGGATACCCTCTGGATGTAGAAGAGAAAAATGTTGATATGTATAAGGGTTTGTGCAAGATTGAGAAGTGATTCTTGATCGAGGTAGTTGATGCTGAGGTTGGTCTGTAAGTATGAGATCTGAGGCATCAGGTCCATTACAGTGTGCAAAGGTAAGTATATATTCTTATGAGGGTATATCTTACTGATGTTGTGGAACATGCTTGAGGTAGGACTTTGTGAGGTTTGGTATATTCTCTCTTGGAGGTATGATATCTATTGTAGTAAATGTTTTGAGATAGATCTATTGAATAACATTGTCGGTGCATGTTTGAGTGTTATTGGTATATCTTATGGCACATTGTGAGAGGTATTTTTTGGTGATCTTGGTATATGGTTAATACATTCTTGATGATATATAACAATGAAATTATATCGCATAAGGGTTTATGGTCTTCAGTTTATGGATGGTATAATGTATTGCTAGAGGCCCTTTGTTGGTTAGCTTGGAGTATGTTCTTGTGCATGGTTAGTTCACCTATTGTGGTTGGTAATTGGTTGAGATTAGTACATTCTTAGTAGAATCATGTGTTGGTGATGGTGATGAATTTTTATGATCCCAAAAGGATCCATAGAAGGCTAAGAAAAAATCAGAATGCTTTGAATGGATTCAACAGAAAGCAAAAGGGAAAAAATTGAAAGTTCCCAAAACTCAGTGAAAATGGAATGATCACTAAGATCACGTTGCAATATTTCTAACGACACAAACGACTCATCAAACAGACTTACAAATCAAAAGTTATAAGTGGTCAAAGTTCAAGTCAAACTTGGTCAAAAAATCAAAAGGTCAAAGTGACACATGGAACATCCGTACAAATGATGTGTCACATTGTTGAGTTGGCATGGGATCACATGAAAAGGTCATGCAAATTGATGGAAGACACATGGGAAAATTAGGTGATGACACGTGTCATTTTCGTGGACAAATGATATGGTGCCATGAGGTCGAGTCATGGACTGCCACGTGGCACCCCTCCAGTAGTTGGGAGGTGTAAAATTTTTGTGACTCCACAAGAGTAGAACTCATGACCTCCTTGGAGAAAAGGCCTAACATCTCCATGCTAGCCAACATACCATATTATAGTTCTTATTTGTAAAGTGGTGCAAATTATACTTAAGTTTTAATAAAGGTTCATATGGGGGAGAAAGGGGCTAGGCCTTCGACCCAGCCATTGGTTCTATTTTAAATCCACACAATCACAGGTTCCTCCATTTTAGGGGAATATGCCAACTATCTGCCACTATATATAACCATCCTCCAGTTTACTAAAGACCATCCACCATTCTAAAGGTCGCCCTCCAGATTTGGGAGGGGGCACCAAATTTTTTGTAACGATTGTATAAAAAGGGGATGCCCATGGGATTTGACCCTGGGACCTCTGCCATCTAAATGCCTTTAATAGCATCCACCAACCAATGCACCAAAAAACTCATTTATTCCTAACTGTCTAAGTTTTTGTATGAGAATCACATCTCTGCTAGTGTTCGTGACAAAGAGGAGAACTGAGCGCGCCAGTACGGACTTTGTACGGACTAGGGAATGCTTTTCAATATTTATCAGTCATTAATTACAGAGGCAGTGGAACTAAAATTGAGGCAAGGGTGTCTCTTGGGCCTAAAAGTATCATACTCGGATCAAGGCGTGGAGATAGTCATTTTTAGGTAAAACGATACCCTAACGTAGTGGCGGTGTTATTTTTCTGATTTGAGCAAAGATTTTGTAGCTTAACTCTATAATGGGGTATACTTATGTATTTTTCCCAATTTAGTTGTGGATTTAATAAAAATACCTACCCATTTGAGAGAACGACCTGAAGACGTATTCCACCAGGGATGAACTCCTTTATCAAGTTATTTTTGTTCATATTGCATGATTATGTCTCTCTCTTTTTGAGATTTTTCCTTCTTTGTGGTGTACTTTTGTTTATGATCATTTAATACAATTCTCTAATAAGTCACCTGATGAAAATATCCTGGATCATGTTGGTATCAGAGCAGTCGTCTTTGAATTGAATTGTTGAGTATGAATTCTTACTAGGGACAATCATAAGCAGGGTGAAGGAAATGTTGAGACTTTCAATACTGAAGTTGGATGTGCATCCTGAAGGAAGAATATAGCAGAAGAGGAAAAACATGATGAACAAGAGAAAAACTTTCACATGGTCTTTTGTCGCATGTCAAAAATGGTCGAATGAATGTATGGAGATTACGAGAAGAGGATGAATAAGAAAGGGAAGAAAAATGAATCACATGCAGATGATGATGCTTCGGTAAACCAAGGGGCTGGAGGAGATCCTCCCAAGCCTCCATCTTCGCCTTCAAGTTCTATTTCTTCTTCCTTTGAGAATTCTCATCACTCTCAACATTCTAACCATAAAGCCTCTTTTAAGAAACCATTATTAAATATTGATGTAAAGTTTGCTTTACCTATGTTTAATGGAGATGTTAATCCTGAAAAGTTAGACAATTGGATCAGACAGGTTAAAGTATAATGTCGTGTTCAACATATTGATGAAGAGGAAGTTAAAGTGCAAATGGATTCTCTTCGGTTGGAAGGCACCGCTCTCGTTTGGTGGGAGAGAAAGCTACATAACATAAGTAAGTGTGGTAATCTTCTTTCCTCATGGTCGGATTTTAAAACAAAGATAAGGAAGTAGTTCTATCTATTATGGTATTTACATGAAGAAATGATGGAATGGAAAACCTTGAGACAGAGTAAGGGTCAAACCGTACAAAGTTTCACAGAAGAATTTAGGAAGAAAGCTCTAGCATTGAACATTCCTTTGGATTATTATGAAACTTTAATGAAGTATATTAGAGCACTTCATAGTTATATTCATCATACTTTGATATTTTTTAACCCCACTAGTCTTGATGAAGTTTGTGTGCAAGCCACTCACCTTGAGAACAGGGGGAAACATGTTCAAGAATATCCCACGAAGAAACCTTCCAATTTCCCACAAAATGCTTTCAAGAAGTTTAAAAGGAAGGAAAAGAGTACTGCTACAGTGACGAGAGAA
Organism: Picea sitchensis; assembly: GCA_010110895.2. Lineage (NCBI taxonomy): Eukaryota > Viridiplantae > Streptophyta > Pinopsida > Pinales > Pinaceae > Picea > Picea sitchensis. The sequence goes on from SNQJ01S0039365.1 coordinate 46,003, forward strand.
GGCAGAAAACCATCTTGCACTCATTTCAATAAGAGTGGTTGTGATGAAGAACATTGTGGGAAACTGCATCCAAAAAAGAAACCGGAACAGTTCGATGGAAAGGGGAAGACAAAGACTGTTGCTACAGTGCAGCAAGATCTTGGTTCTAAATCAGGAGATGAAGGAAAGATCAAAACATTTGGAATACAAGGCAAATATTTTCTTGATTCTAGTTCAAGTTCCTATGATGAATCTCATATTGATGAGTGAAAGAGGAATGAGTTATTTCATATACGAGTTGTATCTAAACATACTAAGATAGATACATTATTTGATCTGGGTTCCCAAGTAAACTTAATATATGAAGCACTTGTCAAGAATATGGGTCTTGTGATGAAACCACATCCAAAGCCTTATCCTATTGGTTGGGTATGTGATAAAGAAAAAATTAGTGTCACCAAACAATGTCGGCTTAGATTCTCTATTGCTTCAAAGTTGATTGATGAAGTGGATTTGGATGTTGTACCGCTTGATATATGTGGCATAGTGTTGGGGATTCCTTATCTTTATGATAGAAAAGTAGTCTTCTTTCTTCATGAGAAAAAATACTACCTTACTAAAGGGGGAGTGGAATATATTGTTAGAGCTCATAACATGAGGGTGAATACAACACTTGTTAGTGCATGGAAAATGAAAAGAGTCATAACCAATAATAATAGATATGTACTCATGGCCGTTAAAGAGAAAGATGTTGGGACATCTAAAGCTTTCCAAAGATGTGATCTATCTCATAAAAATGAATTAATTGATATTGTTTCTAAGTAGGATGATATTTTTCAGGAACCAGATGGATTACCTCCTAAGAGGGAAATCCAACATGAGATACATCTTTAACATGGTTCTTCTCTTCATAATGTGGGAATGTACAGGATGTCAGTTGTGGAGATGACAAAGATCAAGAAGAAGGTAAAGGGATTATTGGATCAAGGGGTCATCAGTCCTAGTTCATCTCCTTTTGGTTCTCTGATCATGATGGTGCCAAAGAAAGATGACACATGGAGAAAGTGTGTCAATTACCAGGATTTAAATAAAATCACGGTGAAGAATCGATACCCTCTTCCTTGCATAGATGATTTACTTGATCAGTTGAAGAATGTTGTTTATTTCACTAAGTTGGATTTATGCAGTGGATATCATCAAATCAAGGTCACAGAACAAGATGCATGGAAGACTGCCTTTAAAACTAAAAAAAGGATTTTTTGAGTGGTTATTTATTCCATTTGGGCTTTGTAATGCTCCGACAACTTTCATGCATGTGATGAATGATGTATTCAGGCCTTTCCTAGATGACTTTGTGATTGTATATTTAGACAACATTCTTGTTTTTAGCAGGACTTGGAATGAACATGTAAGGCATGTAAAACAAGTATTGGATACTTTGCAAAGGGAAAAGTTGTATGTGAAAATGTTTGAATGTGAATTTGGCAAGATTGCACTTGTATACTTAGGTCATATTGTGGGAGGAGGACAATTGAATATTAACCCTTCCAAAATTGAAGTAATTGTAAAATGGCCAGAGTCAAAAAGTGTGACCGAGTTCCGGATTTTCTTGGGTGGAGTCCAGTATTGGATGAGATTCATTCCCAACTTTTCCTTTATAGCATATCCTTTGCATTCCTTAACTAGTGTGAAGAACACTTTTCAGTGGGAAGGAAAGCAACAAAAATATTTCAATATTTTGAAGGAGAATATTAGTACCGCACCAATATTAGCACTGTTGAATCTTCAATAGCCATTTGAGATCGATATAGATGCCAGTGGATACACTATGGGTGCAGTATTGATGCAATATAGTAAGCCTATATGTTACCACTCTGAAACATTTAACCAAGTTGTTGTTAACTATCCTACATATGATAAAGGGTTGTATGAAATAGTTCAAAGCGTAAAGAAATGGAAGCACTACTTGTTAGGGAAGGAAACCATTATACATATATATCACCAACCCTTACAGTATCTCAAAACACAGACTAAACTGCAACAATCTCGACACTATAAATGGATGGGTTTTATGCAACAATTTCATTTGGTAATGAAGTACAAGAAGGGTACAAGTAACAAGGTATCCAATATGATTTCTAGACCTCCTATTGTTGCTTCTATTATTTTGAAGAATACTTCTTTATCTCATGATAGCTATGTAGAGAAATATGCCATCGATCAATATTTTAAAGAAGTATATGAGAAGCTAACCCATGGTGCAAAGGAAGAGAACTATTGTCTCCAGGGAAAATTACTCTATCATCTTGGGAATCTATGTATTCCTACAGGTGAACAAGTCCATGTGATACGAGAAGATCAAACTTCTCTTGTGTGTGGGAATTTTGGGGTAGGAAAACATATGGCTCATTTGCATAGGTTTTTTTATTGACCTCAAATGAAAGAAATTGTAACTAAATATGTAAAGGGGGGTGTGATGTGTTCTACTTGTAATCCAACTAATAGAAAATTGGGGCTATACTCACCACTTCTTGTTCCATCCTATCCATGGGAAAACATTTCCATGGATTTTGTAGGGGGTTTACCAATGACCAGAGGGGGTCATGATTATTTGTATGTCATAGTGGATAGGTTCAGTAATATGTGTATCTTGATTCCATGTAAAAAAACATATCACTGCTGAGAAGACTGTTATTCTCTTCTTTTAGCATGTTTGGGTTTAGTTTGGGTTACCCATGTCCATTGTCTTGGATCAAGATACTTGATTCCTTGGGAATTTTTGGAATATCTTGTGGAGAATGATGGACACCAAATTGAAGATGATTATTGCTTTTCATCCAGAGACCAACATATAGAAAGAGTTGGTAAACAAAACAATGGTATTTTTTCTTCGAGGCTACTGCAACAAGCATCCTAAGTTATGGGATGAACATATACCCTATGTAAAACATTATTATAACTGAGATTTACATTCATCCACTCATATTTCACCTTTTGAGACGTCTTTTGGGTACCTACCAAAGGTTCCTTTGGACTTGATGTATGGGGGAGATGCCAATGTGAATGAAGAACAAATAGAGGACAGAGCCCACAAGTTCATCCACGGGATTCAACAGTTACACTAGGCAGTCAGGGAATAGTTGGAGAAGAGTCAAGCACAGTATAAATATCGGCATGACAAGCACATGGTTGATAATCAGTTCCAGTTTGGAGAACGGGTATGGAATCACATCAACAAGGAATGACTGAAGGGTGAAGGAAAGAAACTCAAGCCTATTGGATATGGACCCTTCATAATTTTGGAGAAAAGCGGCACCAATGCTTTTCATTTAGATCTTCCACCTTATATGCAGATTTACTTTGTTGTGAATGTAGAGAAATTGAAACTTTTTTAGCCTCCCATGATCATGTATCAGGATGAGGAAGTTCAATACCATCAATTGATAATTTTGCACCTGAGTACTTGGATGAGTTACAGGAAGATATCATCCTGGGCAGAAGGATGAGGACTTCATGTAGGGGTGATGTTTATTATCTTTGAGTAGGATTAAAGGGCACACATCCAAGCAAGGAAAATTGGATTGAGAAGGATAAAGTGAGTGGATTCTTCCCTCAATTACTATTTGATTAATGAAATCTTTTGGTGGTCCAAAAATATCTTAGTGGGAAGTCATGATCCAAAAAGGATCCAGAGAAGGCTAAGAACAACTTAGAATGCACAGAGGCAACTCATAATGCTCAGAGAAAACTTAGAACACTTATAATGGATTCAACAGATAACAAAAGGGAAAAAATTCAAAGTTCCCAAAACTCAATTAAAATGGCATGATCGCAAAGAGCGCGACACAATATTTATAACGACGCAAATGACCCGTCAAACATAGTTATAAGCGGTCAAAGTTCAATTCAAACTTGGTCAAAAAATCAAAAGGTCAAAGTGACATGTGGCATGTCCTTACAACTAATGCAGAATAGTGTTGATTTGGAATGGGATGACGTGGAAAGGTCGTACAAATTGATGGAAGACACGTGGGAAAATTAGGTGATGACATATGTCATTTTCGTCGACAAATTATATGGTGCCACGTGGCCCAGTCATGGGCTGCCACGTGGCACCCCTCTAGTGGTTGGCAGGTGTAAATTTATTTTGACTCCACAAGATTAGAAATCATGACCTCTTTATCCCAAAGGCCTCACATCTCCACGCTAGCCAACACACCATACTATAGTTCTTATTTGTAAAGTGGTGTGAATTATATTTAAGTTTTAATAAAGGTTCATATGGGGGAGAAAAGGGCTAGGCCTTCGGCCCAACCCTTTGTTCTATGTTAAATCCACAAGACCAAATGTTTTTCCTTTTTAGGGGCATATGCCAACTATCTGCCACTATATATAGCCATCCACTAGTTTTGTAAAGACCGTTCTCCATTCTAGTGGTCACCTGCCAGATTTGGCAGGGTGTGCCAAATTTGTTGTAACCATTGTATAAAAAGGGGAGGCCCATGGGATTTGACCCCAGGACCTCCACCAACTAAATGCCTTAAATAGAATCCACCAACCAACGCACAAACAAACTCATTTATTCCTAACTACCCGAGTTTTTGTATAAGAAGCGCATCTCCACCAGTGTTCCAGACAAAGAGTAGAACCGAGTGCACCCATACGAACTTTGTATGGACTAGGGAATGATTTTCGGGGTTTCTCAATCATTAATTGTAGAGGCAATGGCATGTAAATCAAGGCATGGGTGTCTCTTGGTCCCTAAAGTGTCAGACTCGGATCGAGCCATGGAGATAGTCATTTTTAGGTAAAATGACACAAAAAATGTAGTGGTGGTGTTAGTTTTTTGATCTAAGAAAACATTCTATAGCTTAACTCCAGAATGAGGTTTACTTATGTATTTTGCCCAATTCTTTTGTGGAGTTAATAAAAATACCTACCCATTTGAGAGAACGACCCGGAGACGTAGTCCACCAGGGATGAACTCCGTTATCAAGTTCTTTGTGTTCATATTGCATGATTATGACTCTCTCTTTTTGATATTTTTCCTTCTTTCTGGTGTACTTTTGTTTATGCTCATTTAATACAAGTATTTAATAAGTCACGTGACAAAAAGCTCCCAGATCATTTTATGAGTAGTTTTAGTTGATGCACATCCTGGTGATATTGTGTATACGGTTGAGAGTTCTTTTTGTGATTGGATCTGGTTTGGTTGATGAGATTATCTTTGCAAATTGTTGGCACATGTTATTTGATACATATGTTTGCAGGTTTCTGGTATAGGTAGATATGACAGGTTCTACAGTGACAGTTTGAAAGAAGCAAAGACGATGACAATGGTACTTGGTGAGTTGGTGGTAATTTATGAGTTAGGGTGAGGATAGGCCCGAACATCCACGAGTTTCAGTTAAGAAGGGTGTAGATACCCATGTGTTGTAGTGTAGACAGGTCACGGATCTGTAGAAAATATTTGAATAATGTTGGTACAATTGGAAAAAATGTTTTATGTCTACAAGTCGGGTCTTGTACTTAAGGGTTGGAATCCTCACATCTTGGTTGGTGCTGATATTTGCAAGCTAAGTCTTGTATTTGAGAGTTGGTACTCTCTTGGAGTTAGTGCTCTTTTCAGTTGGTGTTGATAAACCCCTAAAGATTGTAATCTTCATGTAAGAACATAATACAAAATCTTACACATATATCTGGTGTTCATTATGTTTATTATGATGGTGGTTCATAGTTATCTATTATTGATGAATGTTTTTGATATATTAACATAGCTAATAGTGAATGTATGTAATGAATAATAATTTTTGAAGTGGTTTCTAAATAAAGGAAGAAATAATTGTAAAAAGAGCCACACACTGATTCATTTCCCCCACCTCTTAGTGTGGTCGGTGTGTCTAACAATTGGTATCAGAGAAGGCCTTCACAATAAGTCTTACAATATTGAAGGATATCCATGGACACACAAATGGATGGACATGTATTTACCTCTATAGACTAAGTTCCCTTATTTTATTATCTGAAAATGATCTTTAAAAGACTTGGTTTAGTTTTAAGCATGTGTTAAATTACCATTCAAAAACTTAAATGAGGAAGGAGATTTTAATGAAAAAATATTTCATCCATCTTAAATAATACAAAACATAAATTAAACATTGAAAAAAAAAAAAACATAACTCCAATATTGTTGACGGAGTTCGACAAGGTTTCCTATGTCTACAGGCCCTTGTCTCAATGGGGGAGGGTTTCTTATTAATATTCAATTCTTCAAAAGTACATAAGTAATGCATAAAATGGATTACAAAATGGTCTGTATGTGTTCTTATTGACCTCAAGAATCTATCACAACTGACAAAACTGAAAAAGGTTGAGCGTAGCTCCTAGAAATGGCCTCCAAAGTTTGCTTCCTCAATGGCTTCCCTACATAAAAATGGCATAAGATTCCAAAATATTCAACATTATGTTGTTTCTGAAGCCCTTTGGATTATCAAAAACCTTTTTTTTTATGTAGGATCTGAGTTGGGGTTCTCCTCCCAACTTTCCCCCAAGATCTAGCCTCAAGAAGCGCTCCAGATCCCCCAAAAATGGTCAAAATCTAATAAAATTAGGCTAAAAAATCATAAAAAATCATATAATATAGTTTTAAAACCCACAAATTGGAAAAATGCACCTAAGCCCCCTTTCCTCAGGCCATTGGTCATATGGAGTGTCTATGTGGCTAGGAGCTAAGCACCTGCACCCTAGTCCTCAACCCCTGGTCACTTGGAAAGCATGTGGCCTCTGGCTGGTCAAACATCTGTGCACCCCCCTAACTGGCTCCTAGTATTTCTCCTAGTCAGTTGGGCTAGCTCCTCACCGACCGGGTCTTATCCCCAAATTCCCGCTCCACTTCAAAACAAAAGGAAAACGTGTCATATTTGGTTAAGCCTCATCGTATAGATTACCCAGTCGTGTCTTTGGTGGTTAGTCCATTTCCCATGCGAGAGGTCTCTATTTCAAATCCACCAGGGTGTAAACACAATTTTTTACCACGTGGAACCCTTTGATTGGGCCACATGTCACCTCTGGATTGGTCCGTACAATCTAGTCATTGTCCAATCATTTGCACAATCATCTCGTATGCCACATGTCGACCTGTCATCTTTCCACGCTACTGTTGTACCTTCCACATGTAATTCTTCCACTGGTGCCACATCACATCCATACAACCATGTTTCGTACCCAGATCCTACCACCTATCTCCATGTCAGCATCTGTATAGCAACATGTCACTTCTATACAATGCCACGTGTCAAATTTTATAGGTCCAACTCAACCCTGAAAATGCCAAAAATGGTTGCCATGTGTCAGCTCTTGTGCTGCCATATGTCCCTTATGACATAAACATGATGTCGTGCTGAATTCACCTGACTCATCATGCTGATGTACTGCTGACATCCGCAGTACAACCTGTTGGTCGTTGAATTTGAATTTTTTGCATGTATGAGAAATCGATCAGAACGTGATAACTTTCCAATACTGTGTCCATTTTCAGAAAACAATATATGGTTGGAATTAAAGCGATGAGACCGATGCAATGGATCTAGTTTTGTCTGATTCTTAGAACTTTGATTTTTAGGCCTTCCTGGATCCATTTGGATCACACCTCCCCACTAAGACCTTTTAGTCCTCCAAAAGGATATTAACTAGTCATCAAGTGTGGGATAGGCCTCCCCACTTGTCCTTTGTCTTTAAACTTTGTCCTGTGCACTTGTCACATCATAATCAATTTCATAATAACAATGACAACTGAAAGGATATTGTTAGCCACTTGAACTCATTCACATATTATTGAATCCACTACCATCCATGTAGAAAACATTAGCAATGATAACATCATAAATATGACTGCAAATGAACCAATATGTTTTATGTTCTTGTATGACATTAACTTATCTTGAAGCAAAGTATGATTGAGTTCCCATCCTACAACCATCTCATGTTCATTCTTAAGATCAACTACTTTATTTGGCACAATTATAGGTGTGTTTCTTACATAACATGCATTTCTTAATTGTTCCATTGTTAGACGAGATTGATTTGCTTTTATGTGATGAGCATGTACAACATATTCATTTCTTTTCTTAAACACATGATATTGATTATGTTCCCTATATAATATTTCTTTGTGATCATATAAATAAGGGATTCCTAAGACTATTCCACATGTTTCTAGTGGCACCACATCACATGTTACTTCATCCACATACTTATATGTAATTTCAAACTTTATGATACATTGCTTTGTTATGGGAAATTTATGATCTTTGCTTATCCAATTTAGTGAATAGGGTTTGTGATCCATCTTAGTGTCTAATCCCAATTTCTCAACCACTTCTTCTAAAATTAAGTTATATTGAGATCCACTATTTATCAATGTATAGATCTTAGTATGTTTCATTATGATCCTTATATGAATCAATTTACTTCTTGAATCAAAACCATCACCAATTTTACCTAACAAACCAAATGTTGTGATTTTAGACTCATCACCTGAATCATACCCCAAGTCTATTGGTCATATTGTTGTTGCAAAGTTTTGCCTCTCTTTCCTCTCTTTGAACCACTTTGGTCTCTTTTCTGGATGCAATTTCCAACAATGGTCATCATCATGCCCTTATTTCTTGCAATGCTTGTAAGAGAACTTCTCTTCCTTCACTGTCACTGCATTTTCTTTCTCTCCACTCCCCTTTCTTTTGTCTTCTTTCCTTGAAGACAATTCCCCTGATACACCAAATATTGTTTTCCCTACTTCAATATACATTACTTTAACATAAACCTCATCAAGATTAGTAGGTCCAAACATAAATACAATGTTAGGAATATGTGCAGGTAAACATCTTACATACTTCATGAGATTTTATTGTGTATGTAATGGAATATTTAACATTAATGCCATCTTAGGAAATCCATCCATGTATTCTTGCACTATTTTTCCTTTTATTATTTCAAGACTGTGGCATTCAATTAAATCATTTTCCTTATCACCCAAAGGATAAAACAACTTTCTAAGTGAAAAAATAAAATCTTTCCATGATGGAAATACATTACCTACTTGTCGAGTACCATGTTACAACTTACTCTGCCACCATATGAGTGTTGTGCCTAGAAGATGAAGCGATGCCAATTTTATTTGGGTTTCCTCATCGTTGATTTGTTGCACACTCCAATAAACTACCATCTATCTGACCAAGTTATCAAGCCTATCAGAATTGGCTTCCCCATCCTATATGGGAAAATTGAATTTTACATCAAGATTAAGTAATGGCATATCAGGCTTATGTTTATGAGAATGTTTTATTGAAGAATTAGTATCCAAACTTGTACTTGAAGAATAAGAACAAGATGATGGAGATGAAGGAGAATCAGAAGGAGTGTTAGGAGTGTCTCCTCCATCTTCACTTTTTTGTGTTGAAATTTCACCATGGTCAAGTTTCTTCCATTCTGGGTAATCATCATATAACACCTTCACCATCTCAATCTTTCAAAAAGTCTTTCAAAAGTATTTCAAAAAGTCTTTCAAAAATCTTCAGAAATAAAAAATCTTGTTGAGAAAGTTCCTCCACCTTCTTCTAAAAGTCTTTCAAAAATATTTCTCTTCTCGAGAAAGTTCCTCTCTAGATGCCATGTTCTTCCTTCATAATTCCTGTTCAATCTCAGGAATTAAATCTACAAGTTTTCCTTATCCCTTTTGAGATTTAGATATCATGAGAATTCAACACCTAAACTTTTCCCCTGGTAATCATGAAAACTCAAACAACCAAATGTCAGCCTGCTCTGATACCACTTGATCCAAAAATGACCTTTAAAATACTTGGTTGAGTTTTAAGCATGTGTTAAATTACCATTCAAAAAATTAAACAAGGAAGGAGATTTTAATGAAAGAATGTTCCAACCATATTAAAGAATACATAACAGAAAGTAAACATGGAAAAAAAAAACCATAATGCCAATATTGTTAATAGAGTTCTGTAAGGTTGCCTACGTCTCTAGGAATTTGTCTCAATGGGGGAGGCTTTCTTATTAATATTCAATGCTTCAAAAGTACATCATAAATGCATAAAATGGATTAAAAACTAGTTTGCCTGTGTTTTTCTTTACCTAAAAAATCCAACACAACTAACGAAACTAAAAAAGGCTAAGCATAGCTCCTAAAAATGGCCTCCAAAGTTCACTTCCTCAATGGCTTTCCTGCATAAAAATGGCATAAGATTCCAAAATCTTCAACATTATTTTTTTTTTGAACCTCCTTGGACTATCAACAACCTATGTTTTATGTAGGATATGAGTTGGGATTCTCCGCCGAACTCCCCCCAAAGATCTAGCCTCAAAAAGGGCTCCAGATCCCCCAAAAATGGTCAAAATCCAATAAAATCAGGTTGAAAAATTATAAAAAATCATATAATATAGTTTTAAAACCCACAAATTGGAAAAATTGACTCAAGACCCCTTTCTTCGGGCCACTGGTTGTATGGAGTGTCTATGTGGCCATGAGCTAGGTGCTTGTGCCCTACTCCTTGCTCTAGTCCTCGACCCCTGGTCGCTTGGCAAACATGTGGACTCAGGTTGGTCAAACATCTGCATGCCCCCCGAGCTGGCTTCTGGTCTAGCTCCTGGTCGGTCGGGTGTTGGTCACTATAATTTCTTATTTAACTAAGCAATCAACTGCTACATAAATTGTCAACCCAGGGAAGTCTGTTTATTTCAAAGGTAATCACGCACTATATATGCTCAATCTCAAAAGCAACCTAGAGTAGTAGTAGAAACATATTAATCACACTTTGCCTTGAACAAACTGAAGTTCTAACTTGAATTACAGGAAAGAAACCTACCTATTGTAGAGCTCAAAGTTTAAAGGAATGATTAATTGAAGAATCATGGATTACATTAAAATAACAACAAGATACTGCAACATGAAAGACCAACTATTCTGTAACCAGAGAACATGACCCTATTCCCAAAGCAGGAATCTTCAGCACCTGTTTCCGATAATCACACTCTCATGAACTCATTACTGATTGAAATGATTGACACACACTGAAGGTTAACTAACTCTTAACAGAGAACATGACCCTATTTTCTAAGCATGAAACTTCAGCACCTGTTTCTGATTAGCACACTTTCATGAACTCATTAAAATAATTGACATGCACTGAAGGCTAACTATCTCTAACAGAGAACAGGACCCTATTCCCGAAGTAGGAACCTTCAGCACATGTCCCTGACTATCAAGCT
>SNQJ01S0039365.1:57268-102731 GCA_010110895.2 Picea sitchensis
ATAGATGATTTACTTGATCAGTTGAAGAATGTTGTTTATTTCACTAAGTTGGATTTATGCAGTGGATATCATCAAATCAAGGTCACAGAACAAGATGCATGGAAGACTGCCTTTAAAACTAAAAAAGGATTGTTTGAGTGGTTATTTATGCCATTTGGGCTTTGTAATGTTCCGACAACTTTCATGCGTGTGATGAATGATGTATTCAGGCCTTTCCTAGATGACTTTTTGATTGTATATTTAGACAACATTCTTGTTTTTAGCAAGACTTGGGATGGACATGTAAGGCATGTAAAACAAGTATTGGATACTTTGCAAAGGGAAAAGTTGTATGTGAAAATGTCTAAATGTGAATTTGGCAAGATTGCACAATTGTGGGAGGAGGACAATTGAATATTGACCTTTCCAAAATCAAAGTAATTGTAAAATGGCCAGAGTCAAAAAGTGTGATCGAGATCTAGATTTTCTTGGGTGGAGTCCAGTATTGGATGGGATTCATTCCCAACTTTTCCTTTATAGCATCTCCTTTGCATTCCTTAACTAGTGTGAAGAACACTTTTCAGTGGGAAGGAAAGCAACAAAAAACTTTCAATATTTTGAAGGAGAATATTAGCACCGCACCTATATTAGCATTGTTGAATCTTCAATAGCCATTCGAGATCGAGACAAATGCCAGCGGATACACTATGGGTGCAGTATTGATGCAATATAGTAAGCCTATCTGTTACCACTCTGAAACTTTTAACCAAGTTGTTGTTAACTATCCTACATATGATAAAGGGTTGCATGCATTAGTTCAAAGCGTAAATAAATGGAAGCACTACTTGTTAGGGAAGGAAACCACTATACATATATATCACCAGCCCTTACAGTATCTCGAAACATAGACTAAACTGCAACAATCTTGGCACTACAAATGGATGGGTTTTTTGCAACAATATCATTTGGTAATGAAGTACAAGAAGGGTACAAGTAACAAGGTGGACAATATGATTTCTAGACCTCCTATTGTTGATTCTATTATTTTGAAGAATACTTATTTATCTCATGATAGCTATGTAGAGAAATATGCCATCGATCAATATTTTAAAGAAGTATATGAGAAGCTAACCCATGGTGCACAGGAAGAAAACTATTGTCTGCAGGGAAAATTACTCTATCATCTTGGGAAGTTATGTATTCCTATAAGTGAACAAGTCCATGTGATATGAGAAGATCAAACTTCTCTTGTGTGTGGGAATTTTGGGGTAGGAAAACATATGGCTCATTTGCATAGGTTTTGTTATTGACCTCAAATGAAAGAAATTGTAACTAAATATGTAAAGGGGTGTGTGATGTGTTCTACTTGTAATCCCACTAATAGAAAATTTGGGCTATACTCACCACTTCTTGTTCCATCCCATCCATGGGAAAGCATTTCCATGGATTTTGTAGGGGGTTTACCAATGACCAGAGGGGGTCATTATTATTTGTATGTCGTAGTGGATAGGTTCAGTAATATGTGTATCTTGATGCCATGTAAAAAAACATATCACTGCTAAGAAGGTTGCTAATCTCTTCTTTTAGTATGTTTGGGTTCACTTTGGGTTACCCACGTCCATTGTCTTAGATCGAGATAATCGATTCCTTGGGTATTTTTGGAATAGCTTGTGGAGAATGATGGACGCCAAATTGAAGATGATCACTGCTTTTCATCCACAAACCGACATATAGAAAGAGGTGGTAAACAAAACAATGGTAATTTTTCTTCGAGGCTACTGCAACAAGCATCCTAAATTATGGGATGAACATATACCTTATGCAAAACATTCTTATAACCGAGATTTACATTCATCCAGTCATATTTCACCTTTTGAGATGTCTTTTGGGTACCTGCCAAAGGTTCCTTTGGACTTGATGTATGGGGCAGATGCCAATGTGACTGAAGAACAAATAGAGGACAGAGCTCGCAAGTTCATCCACAGGATTCAGCAGTTACACCAGGCAGTCAAGGAATAGTTGGAGAAGATTCAAGCACAGTATAAAGATCGGCATGACAAGCACATGGTTGATAATCAGTTCCAGTTTGGAGAAAGGGTATGGCTTCACATCAACAAGGAAGGATTGAAGGGTGGAGGAAAGAAACTTAAGCCTATCCGATATGGACCCTTCATAATTTTGGAGAAAAGTGGCACTAATGCTTTTCGTTTAGATCTTCCACCTTATATGCAGATTTACTCTATTGTGAATGTAGAGAACTTGAAACTTTTTGGGCCTCCCAGATCATGTATCAGGATGAGGAAGTTTCAATACCATCAATTGATGATTTTGCACCTGAGTACTTGGATGAGTTACAGGAAGATATCATCCTGGATAGAAGGACAAGGAATTCATGTAGGGGTGATGTTTATTATCTTTGAGTAGGCTTAAAGGGCACACATCCAAGCAAGGAAAAGTGGATTGAGAAGGACAAAGTGAGGGGACTCTTCCCTCAATTACTAGTTGATTAATGAAATCTTTTGGTGGTCAAAAAATATTTTAGTGGGAAGGCATGATCCAAAAAGGATCCAGAGAAGGCTAAGAACAACTTAGAATGCACAGATGCAACTCATAATTCTCAGAGAAAACTCAGAATGCTCAGAATGGATTCAACAAATAACAAAAGGGAAAAAATTCAAAGTTCCCAAAAATCAATTAAAATGGCATGATCGCAAAGAGTGCGGCAGAAGATTTATAATGGCACAAACGACCCATCAAACATAGTTATAAGCGGTGAAAGTTCAATTCAAACTTGGTCAAAAAATCAAAAGGTCAAAGTGACATGTGGCATGTCCTTACAACTGACTCAGACCAGTGTTGATTTGGCATGGGACGACGTGGAAAGGTCGTACAAATTGATGGAAGACATGTGGGAAAATTAGGTGATGACATATGCCATTTTCGTCGACAAATTATATTGTGCCACGTGGCCTAGTCATGGGCTGCCACGTGGAACCCCTCCAGTGGTTGGCAGGTGTAATTTTTTTTTGACTCCACAAGAGTCGAAATCATGACCTCTTTATCCCAAAGGCCTGACATCTCCACGCTAGCCAACACACCATACTATAGTTCTTATTTGTAAAGTGGTGTGAATTATATTTAAGTTTTAATAAAGGTTCATATGGGGGAGAAAAGGGCTAGGCCTTCAGCCCAAACCTTGGTTCTATGTTAAGTACACACAACCAAAGGTTTTTCCTTTTTAGGGGCATATGCCAACTATCTGCCACTATATATAGCCATCCACTAGTTTTGTAAAGACCATTCTCCATTCTAGTGGTCGCCCGCCAGATTTGGCAGGGGGTGCCAAATTTGTTGTAACCATTGTATAAAAAGGGGAGGCCCGTGGGATTTGACCCCAGGACCTCCGCCAACTAAACGCCTTAAATAGAATCCACCAACCAACACACCAACAAATTCATTTATTCCTAACCGCCTGAGTTTTCGTATAATAAGCACATCTCTGCCAGTGTTCCAGACAAAGAGTAGAACCGAGCACACCCATATGAACTTTGTATGGGCTTCAGAATGATTTTCGAGGTTTCTCAGTCATTAATTGTAGAGGCAGTGGCACATAAATCGAGGCAGGGGTGTCTCTTGGTGCTCAAAGTGTCAGACTCGGATCAAGCCATGGAGATAGTCATTTTTAGGTAAAATGACACCAAAAACGCAGTGGTGGCGTTAGTTTTCTGATCTAAGAAAACAGTCTATAACTTAACTCCAGAATGAGGTTTACTTATGTATTTTGCCCAATTCTTTTGTGGAGTTAAGAAAAATACCTACCCATTTGAGAGCACGACCAGGAGACGTAGTCCACTAGGGATGAACTCTGTTATCAAGTTCTTTGTGTTCATATTGCATGATTATGACTATCTCTTTTTGAGATTTTTCCTTCTTTATGGTGTACTTTTGTTTATGCGCATTTAATACAATTCTTTAATAAGTCACGTGACAAAAAGATCCCGGATCATTTTATGAGTAGTTTTAGTTGATGCACATCCTGGTGATATTGTGTATACGGTTGAGAGTTCTTTTGGTGATTGGATCTGGTTTGGTTGATGAGATTATCTTTACTGATTGTTGGCACATGTCATTTGGTACATATGTTTGCAGGTTTCTGGTATAGGTAGATATGACAGGTTCTACAGGGACAGTTTGAAAGAAACAGAGATGATGACAATGATACTTGGTGAGTTGGTGGTAATTTATGAGTTATGGTGAGGATAGGCCCGAACATCCACGAGTTTTAGTTAATAAGGGTGTATATACCCATGTGTTGTAGTGTAGACAGGTCACGAATCTGTAGAAAAGATTTGAATAATGTTGGTACAATTGGAAAAAATGTTTTATGTCTACAAGTCGGGTCTTGTACTTAAGGGTTGGAATCCTCACATCTTGGTTGGTGCTGAGATCTTCAAGCTAAGTATTTTATTTGAGAGTTGGTACTCTCTTGGAGTTGGTTCTCTTTTTAGTTGGTGTTGATAAACCCCTAGAGATTGTAATCTTCATGTATGAACATAATACAAAATCTTACACATATATCTGGTGTTCATTATGTTTATTATGATGGTGGTTCATAGTTATCTATTATTGATGAATGTTTTTGATATATGAATGTAGATAATAGTGAATGTATGTAATGAATAATAACGTTTGAAGTGGTTTCTAAATAAAGGAAGAAATAATTGTAAAAAGAGCCACACACTGATTCATTTATCCCACCTCTTAGTGTGGTCAGTGTGTCTAACAATTGGTATTAGAGAAGGCCTTCACAATAAGTCTTACAATATTGAAGGATATCCATGGACACACAAATGTATGGACATGTATTTACCTCTATGGACTAAGTTCCCTTATTTTATTATTTGAAAATGATCTTTAAAAGACTTGGTTTAGTTTTAAGCATGTGTTAAATTACCATTCAAAAACTTAAATGAGGAAGGAGATTTTAATGAAAAAATATTTCATCCATCTTAAATAATACAAAAAATAAATTAAACATTTAAAAAAACAAACCATAACTCCAATATTGTTGACGGAGTTCGACAAGGTTTCCTATGTCTACGGGCCTTTGTCTCAGTGGGGGAGGGTTTCTTATTAATATTCAATTCTTCAAAAGTACATAAGTAATTCATAAAATGGATTACAAAATGGTCTATATGTGTTCTTCTTGACCTCAAGAATCCATCACAACTGACGGAACTGAAAAAGGTTGAGCATAGCTCCTAGAAATGGCCTCCAAAGTTTGCTTCCTCAATGGCTTCCCTACATAAAAATGGCATAAGATTCCAAAATATTCAACATTATGTTGTTTTTGAAGCCCTTTGGATTGTCAAAAACCTTTTTTTTTATGTAGGATCTGAGTTGGGGTTCTCCACCCAACTTCCCCCCAAGATCTGGCCTCAAGAAGGGCTCCAGATCCCCCCAAAATGGTCAAAATCCAATAAAATTAGGCTGAAAAATCATAAAAAATCATATAATATAGTTTTAAAACCCACAAATTGGAAAAATGTGCCTAAGCCCCCTTTCCTCGGGCCATTGGTCATATGGAGTGTCTATTTGGCTATAAGCTAAGCACCTGCAACCTAGTCCTCGCCCTAGTCCTCGGCCCTTGGTCGCTTGGAAAGCATGTGGCCTCGGGCTGGTCAAACATCTGTGCACCCCGCTAACTGGCTCCTGGTATTTCTCCTAGTCAGTTGGGCTAGCCCCTCACCGGCCTAGTTTTATCCCCAAATTCCCGCTCCACTTCAAAACAAAAGGAAAACGTGCCATATTTGGTTAAGCCTCATCGTATAGATTGCCCAGTCGTGTCTTTGGTGGTTAGTCCATTTCCCATGCTAGAGGTCTCTATTTCGAGTCCACTGGGGTGTAAACACAATTTTTTACCACATGGAACCCTTTGATTGGGCCACATGTCACCTTTGGATTGGTCCATACAATCCAGTCATTGTCCAATCATCTGCACAGTCATCTCATATGCCACATGTCGACCTGTCATCTTTCCATGCTACTGTTGTACCTTCCACATGTCATTCTTCCACTGGTGCCACATCACATCCATAAAACCATGTTTCGTACCCAGATCCTGCCACCTATCTCCACGTCAACGTCCGTATAGCGATGTGTCACTTCTGTACAATGCCACGTGTCAAATTTTATAGGTCTAACTCAACCCTGAAAACGCCAAAAATGGTTGCCATGTGTCATCTCTAGTGTTGCCACATTTCCCTATGACATCAACATGATGTCATGCTGAAGTCACCTGACTCATCATGTTGATGTACTGCTGACGTCCGTAGTACGACCTTTTGGTCATTGACTTTGAATTTTTTGCATGTTTGAGAAATTGATCAGAACGTGATAACTTTCCAATACCGTGTCCATTTTCAGAAAACAATATATGGTTGGAATCAGAGTGATGAGACCGATGCAATGGATCTAGTTTCGTCTTATTCTAAGAACTTTGATTTTTAGGCCTTCCTGGATCCATTTGGATCACACCTCCCCACTAAGACCTTTTAGTTCTCCAAAAGGATATTAACTAGTCATCAAGTGTGGGATAGGCCTCCCCACTTGTCCTTTGTCTTTAAACTTTGTCTTGTGCACTTTTCGCATCATAATCAATTTCATAATAACCATGACAACTGAAAGGATATTGTTAGCCACTTGAACTGATTCACATATTATTGAATCCACTACCATCCATGTAGAAAACATTAGCAGTGATAACATCATAAATATGACTGCAAATGAACCAATATGTTTTATGTTCTTGCACGACATTAACTTATCTTGAAGCAAAGTATGATTGAGTTCCCATCCTACAACCATCTCATGTTCATTCTTAAGATCAACTGCTTTAATTGGCACAATTATAGGTGTGTTTCTTACATAACATGCATTTCTTAATTGTTCCATTGTTAGACGAGATTGATTTGCTTTTATGTGATGAGCATGTACAACATATTCATTTCCTTTCTTAAACACGTGATATTGATTATGTTCCCTATAGAATATTTCTTTGCGATCATATAAATAAGGGATTCCTAAGACTATTCCACATGTTTCTAGTGGCACCACATCACATGTTACTTCATCCACATACTTATATGTAATTTCAAACTTTATGATACATTGCTTTGTTATGGGAAATTTATGGTCTTTGCTTATCCAATTTAGTGAATAGGGTTTGTGATGCATCTTAGTGTCTAATCCCAATTTCTCAACCACTTCTTCTAAAATTAAGTTAGATTGAGATCCACTATTTATCAATGTATAGATCTTAGTATGTTTCATTATGATCCTTATATGAATCAATTTACTTATTCAATCAAAACCATCACCAATTTTACCTAACAAACCAACTGCTGTGATTTTAGACTCATCACCTGAATCATACCCCAAGTCTATTGGTCATATTGTTGTTGCAAAGTTTTGCCTCTCTTTCCTCTCTTTGAACCACTTTGGTCTCTTTTCTGGATGCAATTTCCAGAAATGGTCATCATCATGCCCTTATTTCTTGCAATGCTTACAAGAGAACTTCTCTTCCTTCACTGTCACTGAGTTTTCTTTCTCTCCATTCCCCTTTCTTTTGTCTTCTTTCCTTGAAGACAATTCCCCTGATACACCAAATCTTGTTTTCCCTACTTCGATATATGTTGCTTTAACATAAACCTCATCAAGATTATTAGGTCCAAACATAAATATAGTGTTACGAATATGTGCAGGTAAACATCTTACATACTTCATGAGATTTTATTGTGTATGTAATGGAATATTTAACATTAATGCCATCTTAGGAAATCCATCCATGTATTCTTGCATTGTTTTTCCTTTTATTATTTCAAGACTTTGGAATTCAATTAAATCCTTTTCCTTATCACCCAAAGGATAAAACAACTTTCTAAGTGAAAAAATAAAATCTTGCCATGATGGAAATACATTACCTACTTGTTGAGTACCATGTTACAACATACTCTACCACCATATGAGTGTTGTGCCTGGAAGATGAAGCGATGCCAATTTTATTTGGGTTTCCTCATCGTTGATTTGTTGCACACTCCAATAAACTTCCATCTATCTGACCCAGTTATCAAGCCTATCAGAATTGACTTCCCCATCCTATATGGTAAAATTGAACTTTACTTCAAGCTTAAGTAATGGCATATCAAGATTATGTTTATGAGAATGTTTTATTGAAGAATTAGTATCTGAACTTGTACTTGAAGAAGAAAAACAAGATGATGGAGATGAAGGAGAATCAGAAGGAGTGTTAGGAGTGTCTCCTCCATCTTCACTTTTTTGTGTTGACAGTTCACCATGAACAAGTTTCTTCCATTCTAGGTAATCATCATATAACACCTTCACCATCTCAATCTTTCAAAAAGTCTTTCAAAAGTCTTTCAAAAAGTCTTTCAAAAATCTTCAAAAATAAAAAATCTTGTTGAGAAAGTTCCTCCACCTTCTTCTAAAAGTCTTTCAAAATCTTTCTCTTCTCGAGAAAGTTCCTCTCTAGATGCCATGTTCTTCCTTCATAATTCTCGTTCAATCTCAGGAATTAAATCTGCAAGTTTTCCTTCTCCCTTTTGAGAATTAGATCTCATGAGCATTCAACACCTAAACTTTTCCCCTGGTAATCATGAAAAATCAAACAACCAAATGTCAAACTGCTCTGATACCACTTGATCCAAAAATGATCTTTAAAATACTTGGTTGAGTTTTAAGCATGTGTTAAATTACCATTCAAAAACTTAAACGAGGAAGGAGATTTTAATGAAAGAATGTTCCAACCATATTAAAGAATACATAACAGAAAGTAAACATTGAAAAAAACAAACCATAATGCCAATATTGTTAATAGAGTTTTGTAAGGTTGCCTACTTCTCTAGGAATTTGTCTCAATGGGGGAGGCTTTCTTATTAATATTCAATGCTTCAAAAGTACATCATAAATGCATAAAATGGATTAAAAACTAGTTTTCTTGTGTTTTTCTTTACCTAAAAAATCCAACACAACTAACGAAACTGAAAAAGGCTAAGCATAGCTCCTGGAAATGGACTCCAAAGTTCACTTCCTCAATGGCTTCCCTGCATAAAAATGGCATAAGATTCCAAAATTTTCAACATTATGTTGTTTCTGAACCTCCTTGGACTATCAAAAACCTATGTTTTATGTAGGATATGAGTTGGGATTCTCCTCCCAACTCCCCCCCAAGATCTAGCCTCAAAAAGGTCTCCGGATCCCCCAAAAATGGTCAAAATCCATTAAAATCAGGTAGAAAAATTATAAAAAATCATATAATATAGTTTTAAAACCCAGAAATTGGAAAAATTGACTCGAGCCCCCTTTCTTCGGGCCACTGGTTGTATGGAGTGTCTATGTGGCCAGGAGATAGGTGCTTGCGCCCTAGTCCTTGCTCTAGTCCTCGACCCCTGGTCGCTTGGCAAGCATGTGGACTCAGGTTGGTCAAACATCTGCACGCCCCTCGAATTGGCTCCTGGTCTAGCTCCTGGTAGGTTAGGCTAGCCCTCTGCTGACCAAGGATTATCCCCAAATTCCCACTCCATTTCAAAACAAAAGGAAAATGTGCCATATTTGGTTAAGCCTCATCGTATAGCTCGCCTAGTCATGTCTTTGGTGGCTAGTCCATTGCCCGTGTCGGAGGTCTCAGGTTCAAATCCGACAGGGTGTAAAAAAAAATTTGACCCATCTATTACTGGCCAAATCCAGGGTGCCACGTGGCACCCTCTGATTGCACCACATGTCACCACTAGATTGGCCCATATAATCTAGTCACTATCCAATCATCTGCATAGTCATCCTGTACGCCATGTGTCAATCTGTCATCCTGCCAAGTCACTTCCATACCTACCACATGTAATGTTTTCGTTGGTGCCACATCACGTCCATACAACCACGTGTCGTACCCATATCCTGTCACCTGTCACCATGTCAACATCCGTAAAACCATGTTTCACTTCCATACAGTGCCACATGTCAATTTGTTATAGGTCCAACTCAACCCTAAAAATACTAAAAATGGTTGCCATGTGTCCTTGCTGATGTCATCATGATGTCATTTTGATGTCACATGACACATCATGCTGACATACTGTTGATGTTAGAAGTACGTCTTGTTGATTGTTGACTTTGGCTTTTTTGCATGTTTGGGAAATCGATCAGAACAAGACAAATTTCACATACAATGTCCATTTTATGAAAAACAATATATGGAGGGAATTGACATGAGGAGCCTAATGCAATGGTGTTGGTTTCATCCAATTCCAGGAACTTTGATTTTCAGGCCTTCCTGGATCCATTTGGATCATGCCTCCCCACCATAATTTGTGAGTTGGTGGTAATATGTGAGTTGCGGTGAGGATAGGCCCGAACATCCCTGAGTTACAGTTAAGAATGGTGCAGATACACATGTGTTGCAGCATAGACAGGTCGCAAATCTGTGGAAAATATTTTAATAATGTTGGTACAGTTGGACAAATTGTTTTCTCTCTACAAGCTGGGTCTTGTACTTGAGGGTTGGAATCCTCACATCTCATTTGGTGTGGAGATATGCAAGCTGAGTCTTGTATTTGAAAGTTGGTACTCTCTTGGAGTGGTTCTCTTTTTAGCTGGTGCTGATAAACCCCCAGATATTGTAGTCTTCATGTAACAACATAATACAAAATATTACACATATATATGGTGCTCATTATGTTTATTATGATGGTGGTTCATAGTTCTCTATTATTGATGAATGTTGTTGATATATGCAAGTAGATAATAGTGAATGTAAATAATGAATAATAATTTTTGAAGTGGTTTCTAAATAAATAATTGTAAAAATATCCATACATTGATTCATTCCCCACTTCTCATTGTGGTCTGTGTGTCCAACAATTGGTATCATAGCAGGCCTTCACAATAAACCTTAAAATCTTGAAGGAGACCCATGGACACACAAATGGATGGACTTGTAGTTCCCTCTATAGACTAAGTTCCCTTAATTTATGAGACATATTACTTGACATCGAGAATAAAAATGAAAAGGTATTTGAAGTCAAAAGGAGTAGGTGTTTGGGACACGGTTGTTGTTGGAGTAGTTCCCTCAAAGAAACAAGCCAAATTTGCAGCCCAAAATCAATTAAAGAAGAAAAATGAAGTGGCATTAAAGACCATATTCAATGGACTCTATGGTTATGTTAAAGAAAGAATAGGACAATGTACCTCCACCAAGGACCTATGGTTGAATCTAGAGAAGGTATATCAAGGAAAAATACAAGACAAAAAAAACAATCCCATCAAGGATGTGAAGAAAAACTTAGTCATCAATGAAGGTAAAGACCCACCAAAATATTTGGATTGCAATAATTCTAAATGTAATGATGTTGAATGTTCTCCTACAAATAAGGAAGAATATATGGCTGAAATAGAATACGTTTGTGTACAATCATCTTATAGTTATCATATAGATGAAGAAGAATATTTGTTAAATCTTAAAGATACAATTATAGCTAGTTTAGGAGACGTTGACATGGAAATATAATATGATTCAGATGCTTTTGAATTTATTGAAAGAATCACTAAGGAAGATCTAGAAAATTACCAAAGGCATACCATGGCACTAAAAAAAATGCTCAAGAAACAAGAATAAAGTGAAACAACTAAAAAGGTCATATCTGAGCAAAGGACTCAATTAGAAGAAAAATAAGAAGAGATCAAGAGACTAAAGACTGAAATGATTAGTCAAGCAGAAGAAAAGAATAAAAGGTAGATGATGAGCATACAAAAATCCTTGAAGATCTTAAATAAACAATAGAAATCAATGTCAATCTAAGGACCCAACTTGAAGAATCCAAAAGGATAAAGAAACTGTTGAAGAATCAGGTAGATGAAAAGGAAGAATCATGCCATAAGCTGGAAGCAGAAGTTGTTGTTGAACTCATAAGGAAAGAGAGAAGGAAAATGCTGATATCAAGTTCATGAACAACTCAATAATGTTGGATGAAATCCTGGATGGTCAACCTTGAAGGCATCTATATTTTGAATTTTCTTTGAGGTGTAGGATTGGTTTCTTTGTGTGTTCCTTCTTCTGATCTTCTGAATATTTCCTTTCTTTGTGCAGGTTCTTTACATGTATATTTTATTTCACCCTTTGAAAATTAAGGGCCTACATCATGATACTTAGGAGTGCCAACTTCAGATTGTGAAACTTCCTTATTGTATCCAAGACCAAATTTATCATTTGGCAATCATTGACACAAAAGTATAGGTATGAAAATCTTTTCAATGGTTATTGCTTCTCATGTAATGAATATGGTCATAAATCCTTGGATTGTAGACATTATGAAAGGAAATATGTTGGAGGATTCAATAACATATTAAGATGTTGGAGATGCAATCTTGTCGGACACATTGTTGCACATTGTCACACCATGAGATGTTACAGTTGTATTAGGTTTGACCAAAAATCATAGGACTGTTGGAACTCAAGGAGATAGTCAATGAGAAATGATTCATACAATATGGCAAGAAGAGAAAATGAAATGGAAGAAATATAATTTTAAAAGGATGGAAGCTCAGAGAACAAGTGTCGATAAACTAGGATACTCTTAGAAGTGGAGGAAACAAAATGAACAACTAAGCATGAATGATGTTGGCACATGGGATGTAACATCCCCAGCCACTAAAAGGCTCGGGAATGCTACCTGCAAGCCCACCCTTGTACTTCGTACTCTTACTGATACCTTCTTTAATTAATAAGAATGCATAGATACAAGATTTAGCGACATGCACACCAATATCTAGCAAGCATGCATAATCTAAGATTTAGTTAAACGATAATTAAAATACACAACAAAATTAAATTCTTACATAGATAATAATATTACAACAGAGAGCACTTATCTTTATAAAAAGGCGACACCAACTGGATGCATACCAAGGAAATTCCACCCAACCGTAGACACCACTGCTCCAAATCTCAACAACAGTGTCACCCCCGATCTAGGGCTATGAATCCACAAGGATGGTTCCAGAGTATACTTGGGTTCCAAAACCAGTCAGATCTCAAGTTCTCACAGGTTTCCCAACACCCACAACAATCCAATTACCCATCTCTCTTCTACCCAGCCTATACCTCCCAAGAGAATGGACCTCCACCCTTCGCTACCATGCAGTCCCTCAGGCAGTCCTTCTCCTTTTTCCAAGGCCTCCAACATAGTTGGTCCAAAATCTCAATGCTAGAACTCTCAGGACTCACATATGTGAGAAAAACAGGGCACAAGCCAACGCATCACAGACATGAAGGCCCTAGGTCATGGCTGGATTGCACCAGCGACCATTACAGCCGATTATCCTGTGGCTAATTATCATCAGTTCCTTTCCCTTTTCCAATCCAAGACACAGGTGAGGATGGATCAATGGATGGGTGAATGAGTGCATGAAAGGGCATGTGGGAAATAATGGTACAAAATGAAGAAGTGAAGGAGCGGATGAGCCAATAACCAACCCCACAATCAGACCAGGGATGGGTTTAAGTATTTTCATAGGGAGTCAAGAACCTCCTGACCTTCCCCAAGAAGCTCATGTCACCAATCCCATCCCTTAGGAAAAAAGGGTAATTAATATAGGAATAAATTTTTATCCCCTCAAGTCCCCTCTCTTTTGGAATCATATCCCCTTATAACTCTAGTCCTTGTCCGTCTAGCAACCAACGATGTGTTTATTATTAATAATGATCAAAACATTACATTTCTTGTGCATATTGGCCCTTTAATAATTGTTTGGGCACTCATGCCTCTCAGCATTGTAATGATACATTATTTAAAATGGGGGTTCTAAACCCAGGGTTTTACATCCCCTCCCCCTTATTTTGGTACTGTCCTAAGTGCATATAAAAAATAGAGATCAAAATCTCAAATTTATTCAAAAAAGTGCAGGTACTCTGCCTGCATGGTATCTTCATGCTCCCAGGTAGCATCTTCATGAAAATAGCAAGTCCACTAAACTTTTACCATCTCTATAACTCAATTCCGGAGAATTTTTACCTTTCTGTCCAATACCCGTACTGTCTAAACCTGAAAGTCTCCCTCCTTCTCTACCTGGATCAGATGCCAATCAATAACATGGTTAGTGTCATGTACATATTTATTCAATAAAGAGAAATGAAATACATTATGCACATTCATGGAAGCATGTAATGAAAGAATGTATGCAACTGACCCTATTCTCTCTAATATTTCAAATGGACCACAGAATCTGGCTACCAGCTTTGTACAACTACTCAATTTCAATGATATTTTATTGGGCTTCAATTCCAAAAGTACGTGCTCCCCTACTTTAAATTCTCTAGCTGTCCTATTCTTATTTGCATAAAATTTCTGTCTATCCTGAGGTGCCTTTAAATTCTTCTTGATCTTAACCACCTGGTCTTCCATGTCCTTGAGAAACTCTGGCCCAGGTACCACTCTATCTGTTGGGTTGTCCCAACTTACTGGAGTATCGCATTTCCTACCATACCAGGCTTCAAATGGGATCATTCTTAATGAATCTTGATAACCATTATTATATGCAAACTCAACCAAGTGTAAGTAATCTTCCCACTTAGATGGATTATCCATCACATACATCCTCAACATGTGTTCAATTATTCTATTGACCATCTTTGTTTTCCCATGTGTCTGGGGATGATATGTTGTGCTAAAGTTTAGATTTGTGCCAAATACTTTAAACAATCCCCTCTAGAATTTGGAGGTAAACTTTGTATCTCTGTCCGAGATGATTGTCCTAGGCATCCCATGCAGCCTAACAATTTCCTTCATGAAAATTTATGCAATATTAGTTGTTGTATGTGTTATCTTCACAGGAACAAAATGAGCAACCTTTGTTAATTTTTCAACCACCACCATGATTGAATCATGTTGATTATTCATTCTGGGTAATCCTGTGATGAAATCCATGGTGATCACTTCCCATTTCTTCTCTGGAATTGGCAATGGCTGCAGCAATCCAACTGGGTGCCTATGCTTAACCTTCACCTTCTGACATTCCATACATCGAGCAATGTAATCAGAAACATCCTTCTTCATTCTCGGCCAAAATAATTTGCTTCTTACTGCTGTAATTGTTTTCTGGTAACCGGGATGTCCAGCATAAGGAACATCATGCATTTCCTTCAGTACCAAATTCCTCATTTCTCCAGAACTAGGAACATAGATTATATTTTTATGCATGAGTAATACATCTTCCTTTATCTCATACTCATTTATTTTATTTTGTACATCTCCTTGCTATAAGCTTTTCTTTACCTGTAGGTAATGCTGGTCTATAACAAGACCATCTAAAATTATTCTCTTCAAGTCTAACTGATGCATACTGTTAACTCCCAAAGTAAAACCGTCTTTTCGGTTGAACTTTGTAGAGGATATACTAAGCTATTGGTTGCATGCTCAACTAGTTTTCTGTTTTCATAGTTCAAATAAAATTTTTATACTTGATTTTATCCAAAAGGTGGAAAACAACGACTTTTGGTGGTTTGGGCGAGCCCCGGCGTGCTCATTAACCACCAAAAGCGTTCGGCTTCGTCAGCAAAATGGTCGATTTGAAATGCAAAGCAACCACCGAAAGGGTTTGGTCGAGCAAAAAGAAAGCTCGTGCTTTTGCACGAGCCATGTGTCAAAACGCTGCCATGATTGAAGTTTCAAACCGCCGATTAGCTCGCGTTGGAGGACATGATGATCGTTCGTGGGTTCGACCGAAAGGTTCCAAGTTTCGGCGTATTATCCTGAGCACATCATCTCCAAATCTATGCTAATCAATGACAGTCAGTCACGGTCGCACGGAGTTCATTCCCTCTCAGCAGCAGAGAGGTTCATTATTGATTGACAAGTTATGTGTTCAGTTCAAAACTCCAAATGACATAGAGAGCCCAGAGATCGCTGAAGATTTTTGCCAAAAACACATTTTTCCAGCGAATCGGGATCTCCAAATCTCAGTTCCTCTATTCGGGCGATTGGACTATGGCACCCAAATTCAAGCAGGAAGCTCGAGCCGAGTAACACGGAGTGGGTTATCGGGTAAGCCTGTAAACCCTTCTTTGTCACAAGTTTCAGAAATTCATTGCCCCGAAAGGTCCAAATTTCATTTTTCTCCCTAAAACTGTCACCTAGCTGTGGGACGGTATTTTCACACATTTTTGGTCTGCGATTCCGGTCATGTAAAAAACTCCATAGATATATTTCCCCCCCGAAAGCTTAAGATTCGGTGCCCCTGTAAATCTGTCATTCTAATGCCTATCGAACCTCTAATGCCTCTGTAAAACCCTATACTCTGCCCAATCATTCAACAGTCTGTTTGCAAATAGCATTTACCATAGCCTTAGCTTCTGGAACCCCTGTTCGAATACCTGGTTGGTCATAAGTTCCAGACACAGTCTACTCTCAGTCATGTCAAGGTCTGGTCCAGCATTAAGATTTAGCTTCTGGAACCCCTGTTCGGATTCCTGGTTGGTCATAAGTTCCAGCCTGACTGTCAAGGCCGGGTCCTGGTCCAAAGATTAAGATCGAGGCGATAATATGGTAATTTCCCAAGAACACCCGGCGCATCGTTTCATGTGTTGGTATCTTTCATAATCGGGAGAAGTTAACCACCTTTCATCAACAGGTCGCTGAGGCTTTACTCCTATCAAGGATGGCGTAATCAGCCTAAATTAGGTGGTAGGGAAGAATTTATTAACATGAGGTTTCCATTATGTAATATACAGATCGGTTTGTGTCTGGTTTAAAACTTCTTTACCAAACGTGAATTCGTGTCCCACCCGGCACAAATTCACAAATCTATAACATGGAAAAAGGACATTCCATTGTCCCACCTGGAGCCCAAATGGTAAACACTTCTAAAAGCAATTCTAGTTTATATTACTTGTGAGGGACGCCACAATAGAACTCTATTATCACTTTAAGCTATTAAACCACTTCACAGGTAGGGAATCTCTCAACATGCCCTTTTTCTTCCATAAGACCCTAATTAAAATGGTGGTAAACAAGTGTGCCCTGTTCCACCAAAGTTTTGGAATGGATTTTCACCAAGGCTTCGATTTTATTCTCTTGTCGTGCTAGTCTCACCGAAGCGTGATAAGTTGGAATCACTTTTGTTTTGGAACGAGTTCCAGACAGAGAAACCTCGAGAGATTAAAGCAAATAAGTCTAGATGCATAAATGATCCTACTCCAAAGAGTAGTAACAGGAGGAGAAAAGGAATTTCAACACCCGAGGATGCTATAGAGGCAACACCGAGCACTCGGGGAGAAATTAAGAAAGGTTTTAAACTTGAAGACAGAAAATTTGGGACAGGAAAAAACCCTCTTAACCCGCCATATAGTGATTCTCGAATTCTGCTTTCAGAAGAAGAGAGAAAGGAAGGGATTACGTGACGTTTTTACATGAAAAGCCTAAAGCAGAATTGGGGATTAAGGTACCATCATCAAAGTTTAAAACACACCAATCGAAAAGTAGACTTCATCCAAAGAACCCCATAAAGGTAAAGCAGAAAATAAACAAACTTCCGAGGGAAATATAACAAATGGAAGTACTTGAAAGAGTCATCAAAAGGGAAAATTCACACCTAACAGAGAAGGTTGCCGAGCTGTTCAAGGAGAACGGGGCTATTAAGGAAAGGCATGACCCCATCAAGGTGAGAAATAGAGAACTAATCAGAGATAACATGAAATTGTACAAACAGCTAAGAGAGTTAAGACTCAAATTGAAGAAATTTGAAACCTCAGAAGAAGATCAAACAGGATTAGATGCATTGGAAAATCTGGCCACCACCATCATAAAAGTGACAGATTCTCCAACAAAGCCTACACAGGTGCGAAAGTCTGCAAGGATAAAAGCCACACTAAACTTTCAAGAAAACTGAACAATGAAAGGGTTCTCGTGATTCATTTTGGTACTCTTTTGAAGAAGGTTCAAGGTACCAAGTGGTTTAGGCGAAGCCACACGAGCCTCATTAACCAATCAAACAAATTTTACCATCTGATAAAGCTTATCCGGAGAATAAAAGTTACCAACCACCGAAAGTGATCAAAAGTGCATTTTGCATAAGTTTTGCACAGGTCGAAGATTTTCGGAATTAAATGATATGGAACCTTGTCTAATAGATATCTTATGAATTATCTCACCCATTCCAGCATCTATTTTTGTTTATGATGAAGACAAGAACGATTTCAAAGGTAAAAGGCGGATTTCCTTGAACCAAAGACGTGGTATCCCCGCCACCAATCAGCCTAATTTTGGCCTCAGCAGAAGAGAAGAACGCTAGCCTTGGAAGGCTTTCTCCACATCATCAACATGCAAAAAGATGAAAATCAAAGATCTACCACTTTCTGAGGAAATATCCCTTGTATCTTGCATGCAGCTTCACTTTCTATTTTTAGTAAGATCCGATCCATGTTTTTAGGATCAGAAGTTATTTTGGAAACTTATAAATAATGTAACAAAGGAGGAACTGTTGGTTCATCTCGATACAACAATGCTCCTTTGTACTTAGACTTCATTTGCTAATATAGATCATGTGTTTCTCTCCATTTTGGTGGGCGTACTTTCCCTTACTTTTCACCGATATATTGTTGTCAAGCCTTGAATAGCTGTCATCCTATTTTTTGGTTCATAGCTTTATTATCATTCTCTTTAATTGTTTATTGAGCTCTGCTTTGCACTGGTTTGTAAGTAATCATTTCTCCACCCACTTAACGCTACCTTACTGTTAAACCAATATTGGAGAGCACTGTCTTATTTTTTTATCATTTTGATGTCTGAATGCTATGAGTTGAATTGAGTTATCCCATTGATCCATCTCCTAAAAATACTAAAACATTTATTTCTTAAAGTTACCAAGCACCTCTGGTCCGAACCAATGGAGGGTTTCTTTGGAGGCATAATAAATTCGCTTCGCTGTTTGGGAGAGGAGATCGGGCTCACTTTGGGACATCATTGCATCCCGCTTTGATGATAGACAAAGCTTGGACATTTCTTTGTTGTATATCTTCTAATCAAGGACGCATTGACGAGGGTGGTTCTAAAGAGTTACACTGCAACCCGAAGGCTCCTTGACATCGCCTCACTTTGTGAAAATCATCAAGAAAGGTAAAGTTTCAGCCAAATAGGCCTCGGATCTCGAATCGCAAGTGATTCGTGTATTCGATTCCATACTCTTCAGACCGAAAGTCTTCGCCGAAATCGTAAAAATCTAAAGGTTATTAAATAAAAACTCATCTCAAGATGATAGGGTTGAAGAGCCATCTTTTTCTCCCAATATCACTCACCGCCTTGGAATCAAGTTTCCTTATCACATCCACAAGAACAGCCTTCTCAGTCTTCTTTAAGTTCATCACCTAATAAAATTTCAAAGAGCATTCTTCACACCTATACCAATCACCTGTCCTTGAGGAAGTTATCCAAGATTTATCCTCCAAGGGTGAAGGAAACCCTGCTTCATTGCTCAGTCAGTTCTACAAAGCCTCCTATTTCCCATCAACTTCCTCAGATCAAGTATTCAGAGTGAAGTAAGATAAGCCTTTATTTCAGACTCAGGAAACTCATCCCCTCCATCATCTCCTAATCACTCATCTCCCCCATTGTCTCCTACAAACTCTTCATCTTCATCCATCATCAAGACTATCATACCGATTAAACATGACCGTAATGGAACAAATTTCGCAATAGATATGCCCCCTCTTTGTCTCACTCAACCCCCTCTCATCCATGCTAACCGGTGATTACTTAAGTATGCCAAAAGTTCGGCTGTATGTGTGAATACAATGTAGCTTGAGGAAATCAATACAGTGAATTCCATGCCCATGCAGAGAATATAAACATTTCGGAGGAGGATGTATGGACTAGAGTCTTTGTCCAGAAACTGATTTCTATTACCGAAGTGGTTCATGAATTGCCCAATTCCATCAACCGCATTGGAATGTTTTGGATGCGCATTCTTAAAGTAATCGGGAGAAAGACTGTGATCTATTATATTACATGTCCGAATTGAAATTTAAAAGAAAAGATGATGAATCAAGATCGATTTTATTAAAGATCTAACAAGATGTTTGTAAGATCCCCGCGAGATCAAACCAAGCTGGCGCTCTCAAAATTTAAAATAACATTTTCCTCGCAGCTTTTTGACGCTAGCAGTTCGCCTTATCTTGAGAGAAAGATCTATCAACCACTCCTCGCTTTGATGGATGTCAGCCTTCGGTTGAATCAAATATCATAGCCTCTCAAAATCTCAAAGGGAGGGATGAAAAGAAAGCCTCATTACTGAAGTCTTCCTCCCCTTCGAATATTCAGATGGAGAAAATGGTTAAAATGATAGATACTCTGACATCAGAAATGTCAAAACTGAAAATTCAAAATCAGGACTCCGAAGAAAAGCAAAGGAGCTTCCAAGAACTCGGGCCTCCTAGAAACCCAAATGCCTTTCCATTCAAAAGAAACAATCCACAAACTCAAATTCTGGAGAGGAATTCAAATGAAGATCAGAGGATAAGAGTACCCCTTCAGAATGCAGTAATGGATGGTAAAAGAACAAGCAAAGAGCAAGGAAGAGGTGAGGGTGATATTCATTGTGTCGGAGATGAGACATGGACATCTTATCTCACACAACAAGATTACGAATAATCGCTAATGACTGAATAAACAGAAGAAGATCTCCTCGGTAATGGTATCTTTACAGCAGAGATAAGGGCAGATAACCTCGCTCCAAATCCAAAGTTTCAAGAAGACGACGGCCTCTAGATCACCGCCTGCTTAATAAAAAGAACATAATGCCGAAGATCAGCCTCATACACCTTCAAGGGAAAAGCCACTCTCCTCTAAGAAGGTTGTCGCTTCCCGCTGAAGAAGTTCGAGATTCAGCCTCAGATCAACAAACAGAAAAGATCGAAGCCCTTCCGTGTGTAAAAATTTCTGATAAACCTACCGATAAAACCCTTCCTTTAATTTCTAAGTCAATTAAAAGATCAAGATCCCAATTCCTCTTTTTGTTACTTGAAAATGAGATAAGTTTAAAAGAGATATCCCGAACTTTAGATCCACACAAGATCCCAACTCAATGATGTCTTAAATATTTATGATGATAAGCCAACCATAACTCTAGGCTGAATGGTAGAAGACAGGGATGAAAGTCAGTCTCTCCATTCCCATCTCTTTAAACATCCATGAAAGACATTGCATAATTGTTTGATGGACTCCAAAATTTCCCACAACTTGATGCTCCAAATCTGTCATGGATCTAGTTGACTGTAAATCACCAAGACTTACCATGACCTATTCTCCTTGATTCTCGAAGGTCAAAATGCCTTTGGGATGATCAAGGATTTGGCTGTGACTTTGACCCAAGCGTCAATGAAAAACAATGGTAATGGACATAGTGGTAATTGATATCCCTCCTCAAATTGATGCCTTCATCAAGAGCATGATGAAGAGGCCAGGAGGTATAACCTCCGTGATGGATCCTTCTTATGCAATCCATCTGCTGAGGGGTGAAATGTAATATCCTGACAGAGAATCACACCGCATAATGTAGATTAATGGCTTTAAAGAATCCAAACAACCAATTCCATTGACACGACATGGGGTCTTGCATCCTTGCAATTTGATGACTCACCGAATAACTCGCTCAAACCATCGCATCGTAACACAAGGCAGCCAACGTGATAGCGTAAGATGATCCCCGGATCCATAGTTTTGACCTGCGTTTGCACCAAAGAGCTCTACCGGAGGTGTATAGTACCCATTTCTCCCCGAAGAAACTTTCCACTGGCTCTTCAAACTTGGACTTTGTTGGGTCGCCAAATAATATCACGAATATGAAGTATTACTCGGGATTCAACGAAGCGAAGAGAAGGGTAATGTAAAACCGTGTTTGCGACACCGATTTGATCATCCAAAGCAAGTGAACAAATATTTCCAAGCTAAGCATGTAAGACTCAAGGCTTCCAAGACTTCATCCCTGTAAGCCTTGAAGTGTTGGAGGCAATTAAAATTTTGCAGATTTCAAAATCACATTTCTCCCTAGAGCCCTAAATGAAGTGGCTGATTCCATCGGTCAGATCGTAAGATAAAATTCATTCCCTTTGCCTCACAAGTCACCTATGGAAATCTCAAGCAGATATATCTTCTAGACAATGTGAAATTCGAAAGTTTTGAGGGGATGATGTCGAACTACCCGGGCTTCCTTCGGCGTGAGTTGATGAATCGCGTAATTCTGCAGATTGACCAAGACAATCTAACATGATGATGAATTTGAGCAACCAAAGCTCAAGAGCAAAAATCGCAATTACCAGATAGTTCAATCAGTCTGCCAAATAGAATTCCTAAAGGCTTGGTCCGTTTGGAGAGGCTCTTTGACAACAAATGGCGGGCCTTGAAATTGCAAAGCGTAGAAAGGAATCAGATGTCTTTGGTATAATGTGGCCAAGAAATAAGACCCTTAGCGACAACTTGGCCTCCCGTATTTATCGACAGCAAAAGGATGATTATGAAATAAGGAATTCTTCGTGACATTTTTGTTTATGATGACGACCGAAACCTTCGACACGATGTGATCCAACATAAATTCCTTTGAATAAAGATTCTAAACCGTCCCGTCAAAAGTTGAGATCAATCAACTAAGCTGCCCACGCATGGAGAAAGAAATCAAGAGGTTGTTGGACGCTTCCACATCATTATTCCCTGTGTACTAAGAGGGATTGCTAATCTAGCGCCGCCGAAAAGAATGGAGAAATCCGACTGCTGATTTCAGAAATCTGAACAAGGTTTCCGCAGAAAAGACAATTACCCTCAGCCTAAGATGGAGCATATAAGCTGCGTATGCGTCAGTCTGGCAGGTTGCCTTTATCGATGGATCTGGTAATAACTGTACCCCACGTCCAATTCGAAGACAAAGAAAACCGCCTTCACCCATTGGGCACGCTATGTACGGTAGTATTCTCGGCCTCGATGAACGCTAGGTTAATGTCAAAGAAAGAAATTGATATTGATTTCATCATTAAAAGATAAGTTCATTCTCGATTTTACCCACCATATTCTTCGAAAGTAGCCAGCGCATTTCATCTGCCAAAGACGAGTAAAGACATTTCTGGAAGCGTCGAAGTACTAGACTCTCTTAATCCCAAAAGTCTAACTTTAACTCCAAGAAGGAAAACCACCGCACATTGTTTCTGGTGGAGGGTGTTAAGATTGATCCAAAGAGAGTTGAGGAAATCAGAAACTTGTCCCTTCCAAGATCAAAAAAAGATATTTAGTCTTTTCTTGGAACCATCAATTCTCATCTTAAGATCTATATGAAATTTTGGTCAGGGAACCACCAAAACATTTACCAAGGATAAGGGAAAGATTCTCGAGATAAATGGATCAAGTGTACTCGGACAACCTTTCCAACGGCATCAAAAGAGGCTTTCATCACAATGTACTCAGATGATCAGCCCAGATTTCTTCTGGAAGACATTTTAGCATTTTCTCGCTTGCTTCCAATGATACAACGGCCAGATTTAAAAATACTCCATGTAATAGAATACCGCTTTCTTCATGAAAGTCTCTGCGATGCTGTAGTTCAGCACGAAGTTGGTTTGAAACAGCTCTATGCATTGATCGGAAGTCTCTGGCTTTGCAGTCCGCGATCGCGGCAGCCAGTAATTGCTTTGTCTCTAGCTCAACAAAGATGTTCTCATTCAACTGACATTAGACGTATAAAGAAGCAACGGATTCTTTCGCATCAATTGAATTTGATATCGAGATAAAAACAGCAAAGCTTAAATGGTATCGTATTCAAACCTGCTAAGGCCGAGGACCAAGTCGCCTCGACATCAACCATAGTCACGATGGCAAAATGTTCCACCAATTGGGTATAAAGGTGAGAAGTTCGTACCATCTATATAGCTTCAATCGTGGAATGGTATAGCAAGATTGTTCGCTTTAAAACTTTATCGCCTTTGACGAAACTCAGTATAAAGGGCGCGGTCAGGGAATGTGGAATTTTGCATAAAATGATAATCATTGTTTGAGAAACCCATTGGTTTTGATGGTCGAGATGCGATCCGCAAGAGGCAAAGGTCAGCGAACGAATTTCAATAGTAGAATGCGGAGGGTAATTTCACCTTGTCGTAAATGTAAGATAAAATCCTTTATGGTCGCTATTATTAAATATCTTTGTTTCTTTATTTCGTTTTATAAATTTTAGGAAAGTATGTGACAAATGCCGAGTTTAAAGGTAAGAAACAATTGAAGTCCCCAGCCTCTAAACCTATAGTAATCACTCCTGCCCATAGTCTGATTTCATATAGTAAAACTAACCACCCTGTGACGATCGTGATTCTGGTCACACCGATTATTTTAATGGCGGATCGCTATTCCACCGAATGCCAAACGCTCTTCATCATTAACTTTCTCATAGAGAATATATTCTCGCTGATTTGGCTGTCCCAAGGTTGGTTGTTGATACTGTTGTTATGTTAAAGATAACATTTACCAATTCAGGTGAAGAAATGAAACTCAATCATTCCCATTAAAGATACCATCCGCGAAGGGAATGGTTCATGGAGTCACTAAACAAGAGTTTGACTGGACCATACGTGAACCGCTTGAATGTAATGTTGAGGGTCAGATTCCAAATTAAATTTGCATTGTGGGTCATTGTGGTAACGAAAGTAAAAATCAATTGCGCCATCTCCTTTCAAGTCGGTATATAAAATTGAGCCATATTTCCCGTCAAATTTGCATTACCAGCCTGTAAAATTTTGCAGGAAGCGAAGAAGAACCAAATGATTCACCAGGAGATTCATAATTTGGTGCGCTGGTGCTAAGATAGAACAACTCTTGACAGAATCAATTGCATCAAAGAAGATGATCGTTTAAATTCGATAAGAAATTCAAATCAGATGTATTCAAAGCGGGGGACATGGTTTTGAAGTGGGACGCAGCACGGCGGGAGAAAGGCAAGCATGGAAAGTTCGAGGCCCTTTGGAAAGGTCCTTTTGTGATTGCAGAGTCGCATCAGAACAACACTTTCATCCTTCAAAATATTTCAGGCGAGCCGGCCGTGGAGGGAATTTCCAACGGGCGCTTTGAAGATATACTTCATAGCGGGCTTCTTTGAATGGGCCTCTGTTATTAGTTTTCGTTTCATGGTTTTCTTTATTTCATATCTAATAACCCCATGCCCAATGGTACGAGCAATTGTTTTTTTAAACCAGAATATGCTTTCACCTAGGAAGTCCGATGTTCAAAAATCGTGCGAAATGTCATCCCAGCTTGAGGTAAATGGTTAACTCCCCAAAGTAAACCGCTTCGTTGAACTTTGTAGAGGGATACTAAGCTATTGGTTGCATGTGCTCAACTAGTTTTCTCTGCTTTATAGTTCAATAAAATTTTTGATACATGGTTTTATCCAAAAGGTGGAAAACAACGACCTTTGGTGGTTTGGGCGAGCCCCTGGCGTGCTCATTAACCACCAAAAGCGTTCGGCCTCGTCAGCAAAATGGTCGATTTGAAACGCAAAGCAACCACCGAAAGGCTCGGTCAGAGTTATGCTCGTGTTTCGCATCTAGCCATGTGTCAAAATGCCGCTTTCATGATTGAAGTTTCAAACCACTGATTAGCTCAGCGCTGGAGTACGATGATCGCTCGTAATAATCGAACTGCCTTCAAAGGACATCCTTAGCACGCCATTTCCAAATCTATGCTAATCAATGACAATCAACAATGCACGGAGTTCATTCCCTCAGCAGATAAAGTTCTATCATCATGTTGTGTTCACCAAACCCAAATGACATAGAGAGTCCGTGAGATCGGGCCGAAGATTTTTGCCAAACATACTTTTCCAAATACTGACCGATTCTTAAATCTCGCCTCCTTCTATTCAAGGATGACTATGGTAACCTAAATTCAAGTGAAGCTCGAGTCAGTAACACCTGAGTGGTTATCTGGGTAAGCTCAGAACCTCTTTGTCAAAGTTTTAAATCTACGTCTCCGAAGAACTAACTTGTTTTTCTCCTAAAACTGCTACCTAGTCAGGAATTCGTATTTTCACATTTTGTATTCCATTCGCCGCGTAAAAACCTATAGATTATATTTCCGAAAGTCAAGATTCGTGCCCCTCAGAATTGCCATTCTAATGCCCGTCAATTTAATGCCTTCCTCAGAAAACCCTATAATTTCCCAATCATTCAACAAATTGCTTGGTAGCATTTACTATAGCCTAGCCTGGAACCCCGCTCAATACTCATTATCATAGTTCCATTACGCCTACCTACCATGCCGGTTGTCCGTCCAGCATTAAGACTTAGGCGATACAGGCGACCAAAGAACACCCCCGAAGTGGCGTAATGCTTCAGCAAGCTGGTATCTTTCATACCGGGAGAAGTTAACCACCTTTCATCAACAAAGTCACCGAGGCTTTGACTTATCATATGATGGCTAATCGCCAAATTAGGTAGGAAGAATTTATTATCTATGAGGCTTCCATTGCAGAAATATACAGGATCGTTTAGAAAACAAGGTTTAAAACTTTGCGTACCAAACGTGAATTCGTGTCCCACCTGCTACTGTACCCACAAATCTATAATACGTGGAAAAGGACATTCCATTGTCCCAATTCGGAGCCCAAATGGCAAACACTTCTAAAAGCAATCCTGGTTTATATTACTTGTGAGGGACGGTACAATAGAGTTCTATATTATCACTTTAAGCTATTAAACCACTTCACAGGAAGGGAATCTCTCAACATGCCCTTTTTCTTCCATAAGACCCTCATTAAAATGGCAAAACAAGTGCATGCTCAGCCCACCAAAGTTTCAAGACGGATTTCTCACCAAGGCTTGATTTGCCTCTTGTCAAAGAAGGTCTTCACAGAAATCAGATAAGTTGGAATCACTTTTGTTTTGGAATGAATTTAATACCGAGAAACCTCCAGAAAGTAAAAAAAAGAGATCCAGAAATAGAAATCCTCCTATTAACCACAGAAGAAGAAAGGGAATTTCTATGCTAGGGAGGCATGTGCAGCACCTGCGCACCGAGAGAAATCAAGGAGTTTAAACTTGAAGATGCAGGTACCCAGGATGGTGAAAACCCTCTTTAACCCGCCAAGTAGTTATTCTAGTTCTAAGAAGAGAAAGAAGTATCACGACAGCTTTCGGCGAAAAGCTCAAAGTGCACTAGATTAAAGGCAAATCATCAAAGTCATTTAAAACACAGCCCAATCAAAAGTGGTAGACTTCATCCAAAGAACCTCATAAAGGTAAAAGGAAAATAAACAAACTTCCTCGAGGGAAATATAAGGAAATGTAGCACTTTGGAAAGAGTCATCAAAGGAAAAATTCACACCTAATGTAGTTGCCGTCGAAATGCTCAAGGAGAACGAGGGCTATTAAGGAAAGTGACTGTGATCCATCAAGGTGAGAAATAGAGAACTAATCAAAGAGAACATGAAATTGTACAAATAGCTAAGAGAGTTAAGACTCAAATTGAAGAAATTTGAAACCTCAGAAGAAGATCAAACAGGATTAGATGCATTGGAAAATCTGGCCACCACCATCATAAAAGTGACAGATTCTCCAACAAGCCTATTAATAAAGCGAAGTCTCCGCCAGATAAAAGCACTGCGTACCTAAGAAAACGGAACAAATGAAAGGTCGTGATGATCGGCTGCAATTTTGAAGAAGGTTCACAGCATTCCTTTCGGTGGTTTAGGTGAGCCATATTGAGCTCATTAACCACCGAAACATCTACTTTTTGTGGATAAGCTATCCGAGAAATGTGCTAGTCAACCACCGAAGGACCGGTGCAGATTTTGAGCAAGTTTTGGCACAGTCAAGATTTTCGGAATTAAATGATATGGAACCTTGTCTAATAGATGTCTTATGAATTATCTCACCCATTCCAGCATCTATTTTGGTTTATGATGAAGACAAGAATCCATTTCAAAGGTAAAAGGGTGATTTCCTTTGAACTAAAAGACAAGGTATCCTGCCAGCTCAATCAGTTCGACTTTAATTAAGACAAGAACGCGAATTTTGAAGGTCAAGCTCAATATCATCAATATCATGCAAGAGGAGAATCAAAGATTCACCAGATTTTGAGGAAATATCCATTGTATCTTGCAAGCAGTTTTACTTTCTATTTTAGTAAGATCTGATCCATGTTTTAGGATCGTAAGCCATTTTGTAAACTTATAAATATCGTAACAAAGCGAGGAACCAAGGGTTCATCAGATACAACAATGCCCTTGTACTCAGACTTTTTCATTTGCTAATATAGATCATAGGTTTCTTTCAATTTTGTGGCGCCTTCATAATTTTCTTCAATCGATATGTTGTTGTCTAACCCTTCAATAGCTGTCTTCCTCCTATTGTTTGTCTTATAGCTTTATTATCGGCCTTTTAATTGTTTATTGAGTCTCATGGTAATCGTTGTTAGCAATCATTTCTCCACCCACTTAAAGCTACTCATCGTTAAACCAATCTTGAGAGCAATCACATTTATTTATCACTTTGATGTCTGAATGCTATGAGTTGAATTGAGTTATCCCATTGATCCATCTCTGAAAAATACTAAAAACATTTATTTCTTAAGTTACCAAGCACCTCTGGTCTGCAACCACGGAGGGTTTCTTGGAGTGATAACACATACTAACAGTAGTAGCATGCATGATATGCACTCTTCTACTAAGTGTGTTAGCAACTTTATTCTCCTTTCCCTTGATATGCTTGATATCGAAGTGATATTCACTTAGAAATTTTGGCCATCTTGTTTTCCTGGCATTCAAGGTTGGTTTTTCAAAAAGACACTTCAGGCCAATATGGTTTGTCCTTAATTCAAATTTCTTTCCCATGAGATAATGCCTCCACATCCTCAAGGCATGAAAAATGGCAACAAGTTCCAAGTCATGGGTGGCAATCCCGACACTAAATAAATTGAGAAATCTATCTCCCTTCTTGGTGGCAATCTGAGTATTTCTTGGAATACATCTTCAAATTCCTATAGCGTCGAGAAATATTCAAGGCTTGGCCCCTTTGTATTATATGGTTCTTCTACATGAGCTTCATATAGTTGACATACTTTTCTAAAACATATTTTTAGCTGTAAGGATGAAATCTCCCTTATAGAGATGGGTCTTGGAACTCCTTTCACAGTGCTCTATTTTCCATTTCCATCAAGACATGTAAATGTCTTGTTATGACAATATAGGACATCATGATGCTTGTCCAACCAATACATTCCAATAAAAATATCATAAGACCCAAATGGTATGATATTTAGATCAATACTAGTATTCACGCCATTAAGACTTATAAAACAACTTTTGACCATATCATGGATTCTTCTTTTGGTTCCAGTGGCTAACTGAACCAAATTTTCTTTTCCAAGTTTACTTTTCTCCAAATGTAATCTATCCACTATCTTAAGATCAATATAGAAATGAATTTCTCCTGAATCAATCAAAATAGAAATAGTTTGATTTATGATCGTACCTTCCACCTCGATCATATTGGATTGGTACTCTGCTTGTCGATCATTTAAATCCACATAGATTCTTCCCATATATTTGACTGTTGTAGCCTCTTGGATGTTGTGCACAGTCCTCACTCCATCCTTTCTATGCGGGAAATCCTTGTACATGTGATCTTCCTTGCATCCCCAACATTGGATTAGTGGTCTTCCCCCTTTTCCCAAGGAATATTCATTCTTGGAATCTCCCTTAGCATATTGATCTTGATGATTTCTATTAGGCTCATTCCTATTGAAGGGAGGTTTGAATCATTTCCTCCTCCGATCGAACTTCACATTTTTATTGTCCTTTCAAGATTTCTGCAGGGATTCTCTTCCATGGTCTTTCTCATACAGGTATTTATCTTTCCTAATGGCCTCCGTCAAGGCCTTGGGTTCATCATACTTGATCTTTTCTTTATAAAAGGCTGGCAGTCCACTTAGAAATCTCTGTATTTTCACCTTCTCATCACCAATGAACCTAACATATTTCAACAATCCCAAGAAATTCTTCTCGTATTCTGCCATAGTCATGCTTCCCAACCTAAGTTCAAAGAAATCCTACATTTTCTTATCATGTAAATGCTCTGAGAGGTACTCCTTATGGAATTACTTATTGAACTGTTTCCAAGTGATCCTACTCTCATTAATGTGATCCACTTGCTTCAGTTGGTCCCACCACATTGCAACTTTCCTGTCTAAATGGTAGGTGGCAATCCTGGCTTCCACCTGGCTTCTAGGTTGGATGAATAGTTATGCAACTGAAAATATATCCTAAGCCCAAGAAACCATGCTTAAAATTCATCTTCCCTTTCTCTTTCACCCTCAAAGGAAGGTGGATTGATCTTCCTCAGCTCTCCTTGCAAACTATCTACCTCTTGTTTCCTTCTTTGGTGTTTGATAGGAGACACCTCTAAACTTCTTACTGGATATTTTGATGCATAAAACTTTATTTATGAATAAGGACATGAGTGGTGTCCATGAGATCTGCTAGCACTTCTGGAATAACCAACTCTTCCACGATCATCCCTTCTTTCATGGCACCTGCCTTCTTCCTCTTGTCTTGAATTTGATCCTTTCTTCGTTTGTCTCTGCAACTAATTTAATATCTACAACACTCGATCATTTATCCAACTTTTCTCCCTCATCAGTTTCTCTTTGTCTTATTTTTAGCTCTACACTACCATCTTCAGGCTTCTTACTAATTCTATTAACGTTTCCTACTCTCCTTTTCCCTTGCATCAATTGGACTTTGTCTCTGCATTACCAACTCTGGTATTCTCTCCCTCAGACTCCTTATCATGACTAGAGGGTCCCTCACCTTCTTCCATTTCCCTAATACACATCCTGATTTGATGTTCTTAAGCCCTTTAATTATGCAAAATGTACAAGAGACCATTTTTTTAGAATTATGCATATGATAAACAAAATTGTCAATAATGCTATAGTTCCTTTTTCTTCTTAATGCAGACC
Organism: Picea sitchensis; assembly: GCA_010110895.2. NCBI lineage: Eukaryota > Viridiplantae > Streptophyta > Pinopsida > Pinales > Pinaceae > Picea > Picea sitchensis. The sequence goes on from SNQJ01S0039365.1 coordinate 88,294, forward strand.
CCCTTCTCTCCTAAGGCTGAGCGACTTCCCACTCAAGGGTCTTCAATCCTGAGTTGAATTGGATCTCTGAAACCTCGATGGTTTCTCTCTATATCTAAATACATGCCCTTCAGGATTTGGCGTAGGTCTGATGGCCCTTGTGACCTTCTCCTTCACCCTTGCGAAAAATCTCAGAGTGGGCAGTAGCTCCTTTTCTCTTGGCCCCTCCTTAGATGCGCCCTTAGGAAATGACCTCACGTATATGCGTGATTGCGGCCATGCTCAAAGGTGGTTTGGAACCAAACTAATTTTCTCCCCATAATTCACCTCGAGCCACCATGTGTCCTTTTGCCAAAACCGTGGTCTTGGTTGTGGCCCGCCCTTGGATTCATAAATCCTGAGAACCTCATGTCCCTGCAATGCGAGGTGGCCATTGATATTGTGATATTGATGGTGCTTCTAAACAGACGACTGATATCTACCTTTTGGGAACCAACAGTTCTGATTTACCTCTCCTAGATCGATGATTGTGGTCGTTTCAGAATTCTGGACCTCAGAATTCTCAAGTCTCAAACTTTACTTCCCTCGAAATACATGGGATTCTGCCACGCGTCCTTTTGAATTGGACGATGGGGAATTACTTTCGACGATCCGACAATCGTCATTTACTTCGGGTCCTTACCTAGAACCCAGATCTACATGCCACTTGTTCTCCTGATCTGATGGATTAGTTCTACTTCAGACGATCCGACAGTCGACGTTCACTTTGGTCCCTGGCTCTCCGAGCTTCAGGAGTTTCAAATCTCAACTGAAAACTCTCAGATAAATTTCTCTAGAGTCCATGATTCATCACCAAGTAGTGAAATACTATAAGAAGACACGTAGTCCAATCAGGCGGGTGACATGTGTCATGTCCTAGCTGACATTTTAATCATCTGCATGCTCAAAACTTACTAACACATGGAACACATCCCATGTGTCCACGTCATCCCTGGTGATGTCCACAAGCCATGTTAGTTCAGAAATTTTGGGGTCCACATCACCTCTTGGTGATGTCATTGTGCCCCACCCCATTGACTCTCCGGGCTTTGGGACTTCGGGAGTTTACACACTAGCACACTTCCAATTATCCCAAACTTTGATTTCATGAACCGGTCAAACTGCCACCATGTGTCTCCCTTATTGGATGGTCCATATTAACCCTGAACTTTAGGACTTCGGAATTTACCGCAGTAAGGATCAACGACTGCAATTCCTTCGGGCCTTTGAACTTCGGAAAACTCAAACTTCAACTTTTTTCCGAAATGTTTTTATCTGAATCTTGCGATCTAATAATGTGTGTTTCCCATGGATCGACAGCTATGATTTCTTCAGGTCTTCGTACTTCAGAGAACTCAATTCTCAACCTTTGATTTTCCCCAAAGTGCGTGGATTTTTGTCGCGTGTCCTCCTGGATCAAATGACTCCAATTCACTTCAGATCTTCGGGGTTTGGAAATATCAATTCTTAACTTCTCCTTGCTTTCCTTTTCCATAGTTCTTTCACCCGGAGCACATGATCGGTTGATGCGTGTCTTCCTATGGATAGATGGTCCTCTGCTAGTTTGGCTATTTAGAGTTTCAATGATCGGGCACTAGTAAGTCACATCATTGCATGCCTTTCAATTTGTGGGGGCACACATTGACGGTTTGGAGTAACTCGCTTTTCTCCTCATAATTCTCCTAACGACGACACTTAACCCATCGGTGAAATCATGGTTTGGATTGCAAGACCACCTTAGGGAATTATCTACCTTGCAACTTGGTTCCCCGCAATGCCACTTGTCCATTAATATCTCTCTCCAATGGGATCTGACGGTTGGTCGAACCTTGTTCACCTATCCTCTGATCCAACGATCCTGGATCTCTCCTGATCCTATAGTGGTGATCGCTCCTGAATTTGAAGAGGGATGGTCATGATCCTTCCAACCCCTTACAATAATTCTCTGAGGTTCTATCTCTTTTGTAGATTCTACAACGCCATTCCTCTTGATATTTTCAACTTAACAGTCATAATTCGATCTCGACCCTGAGACGCTGACCAACAGACCCGACCCATACCAGCCTGGTGTTTCAACTAAAAGATCGAATGTTAATCTGTAACATCCCCAACCACCCACAGACAAGGGCATGGTACCTGCAAGCCCACCCTTTGACTTCATACTCTTACCGATACCTTCTTTAATTAATAAGAATGCATAAGATACAAGATTTAACGACATGCACAACAATATACAACAAGCATGCATAATCTAATATTTAGTTAAATGATAATTAAAATACACAACAAAATTACATTCATACAAAGATAATAATATCACAACAGAGAGCACTTATATTTATAAAAAGGCGACACCAATTGGCTGCACACCAAGGAAGTTCCACCCAACTGTAGACACCACTGCTCCAAATATCAATAGCAGTGTCACCACCGAGCCAGGGCTATGAATCCACAAGAATAGTTCCAGAGTGTACTTAGGTTCCCAAACCAATCAACTCTCAATATCTCACAGGTTTCCCAATACCCACAACAATCCAAGTACTCAACTCTCTTTTACCCAACCTATACCACCCAAGAGAATGGACCTCCACCCTTCTCTTCCACGCAGTCCCTCAGGAAATCCTTCTCCTTTTTCCAGGGCCTCTAGCATATCTAGTCCAAAATCTCAATGCTATAACTCTCAGGACTCACAGTTTTGAGAAAACAAAGGCACATGCCAACACATCTCAGACATGCAGTCCCCAGTTCATGGTTGGATTTCACCAACGACCATTAAAGGAAATTATCCCATGGCTAATTATCAGCAGTTCCTTTCCCTTTTCCAAGCCAAGACACAGGTGAGGATGGAACAATGTATGGGTGAGTGAGTGCATGAAAGGGCGTGAGGGAAAGAATGGTACGAAATGCATAAGTGAAGGAGTGGATGAGACAACGACAAACCCCACAATCAGACTAGGGATGGGTTTAAGTATTTTCATGGGGAATAAAGAACCTCTTGTCCTTCCCCAAGAATCTCACGTAACTGATCCCCTCCCTTAGGAAAAAATGTTAATTAACATAGGAATACATATTTATCCCCTCAAGTACCCTCTCTCATGAAATCATAGCCCCCTATAACCCTAGTCCTTGTCCGTCTAGTAGCCATTGATGTGTTTATTATTAATAATGATCAAAACATTACATTTCCTGGGCATACTGGCCCTTTAATAATTGTTTGGGCACTCAGGCCTCTTAGCATTGTAACAATACATTATTTAAAATGGGGGTTCGAAACCTGGGGTGTTAGAATATGATTCAAATGCTTTTAATTTTTTTGAAAGAATCACTAAGGAAGCTTTAGAAAAGTACCAAAGGAATACCATGGCATTAAAACAGATGCTCAAGAAACAAGAAGAAAGTGAAACAACTAAAAAGGTCATATCTAAGCAAATGACTCAATTAGAAGAAAAATAAGAAGAGATCAAGAGACTGAAGACTGAAATGATTAGTCAAGAAGAAGAAAAGAAGGAAAGGTAGATGATGAGAGTAGAAAAATCCTTGAAGATCTTAAATAAACAAGAGAAATCAATGTCAATCTAAGGACCCAACTTGAAGAAGCCAAAAGGATAAAGGAACTATTGAAGAATCAGGTAGATGAAAAGTCGGGAATCATGCCATAAGATGGAAGCAGAAGTTGTTGTTGATATCATAAGGAAAGAGAGAAGGAAAATGTTCATGTCAAGTTCATGAACAACTTAATGATTGCCAAATGATAAATCTGGTCTTGGATAAAATAAGGAAGTTTCACAATCTGAAGTTGGCACTCCTAAGTATCATGATGTAGGCCCTTAATTTTCAATGGGTGAAAGAAAATATACATGTAAAGAACGTGCACAAAGCAAGTAAATATTCAAAAGATCAGAAGAAGGAACACACCAAGAAGCCATTCCTACACCTCAAAGAAAATTCAAAATAAAGATGCCTTCAAGGTTGACACAAAAGTATAGGTATTCTTTTTTTTTCAATGGTTACTACTTATCATGTAATGAATATGGTCATAAAGCCTTGGATTGTATAAATTATGAAAGGAAATATGTTGGAGGATTCAATAACGTATTAATATGTTGGATATGCACCCTTGTCGGGCACATTGTTGCACATTGTCACACCATGAGATCTTACAGTTGTAGTAGGTTTGACCAAAAATACCAGGACTGTTGGAACTCAAGGAGATATTCAATGAGAAATGCTTCATACAATATGGCAAGAAGAGAAAATGAAATGGAAGAAATATAATTTTGAAAGGATGGAAGCCTAGAGAACAAGTGTTGAGAAACTAGGATACTCTAAGAAGTGGAGGAAAAAAAATGAGCAACTAAGCATGAATGATGTTGGCACATGGGAATACACAGGGTTCAATGCTTAACAATGAACCAAAAAAACCTTGACTACTAGCCCTTTCAGCAACACCTAGAAAGTAGGCAAAGTCTCACTCGAGGTAGAAGCAGGGGGGGTATAGGATGTAGGTGTATGTAACCAATCTGGGACACATATCTATGATAATAACATTTCGCAAAGTATTCTGATAAAGCAAGGAAGTGACATGCATCAGTTTATTCACCTTATGAACACCGCAAAACATAATGTAAGATATATATAGCGTAGTAATAACAAAAGATTATTCACCTTAAGCACTTAATACTTAGCACTCTGAATTAGATATAGCATCCTAACATAAACAATGCATTTAAGAAACACATACATATTCGTTACACATATAATCTAAGCACTAAGTAAAAAATAACAAATATAAAATTTCACAAAGAAAACCATAAGACACCAGATATACGTGGTTCACCCCAGTGTGGGGCTACAGCCACCATACACTTTGCCTTCTTTATTATTTTCTCGGATATTAAATTCATTCACTCCTATGCACTAAGACACAGAGTCAAGATTCTCACCAGACATGAGATCTTCTTATTGAGCACCAAATCCTCCTTCCAAAACTAGGTCAGGGCACAAATCCAATCCTCTATCGAGCACAAAATCTTAACACACATATATTCCTTGGCACATAGCTACTCAAACTACTTGCACTTAGCTCTCAAACTTCTCCTTCTACCCTATATTATTCTTTATTTATATTTTTACAAACCCTTACAATAAGACCTAATCACATGGGTAAACCCCATGGGTTGACATCCCATAAACCCATTACAAAAACCCTAGAAAACCCCTTACTAGGTCCACATATCACTCAAAAGTGGGTGGGACCTATGATCTCAGCTTTGCCTAGGCGCTCCTTTTTCGAACAATGTGTCAAAGTTCAAAAGTGGGTCAAACCTGACCAAGGTTTCCTAAAACTTTTTTTGAGGGCCAAAAAATGAAGTTGGTGATCTTGATCGTGGAACAAATAATGGTTTCCATGAAACAATCCTAGTGTAAAGTGTTTTCTGAGACATACGTGGGTTCCTATGGGAACAATCACATACATACACGAGTTGTCTGATGTAAAGTCATGTACATATTGTAAATTCTAAAACAATGAAATTTTTGGAGACAATGACAGTGACAAAGGAGGAAGTAGGCACAAGGACAATAAGAGAGAAAATTACAACAAAAGTTATAGATAAATATAACAGATTGATGGATCATTGTATGATGCTTGGACAATTCCAAGAATCGTCAACACCATGGTATTCATGGTGCAACATTGTTGAGTAGTTGATCAGTGTTATGGTATAGAAACAACATCCACAAAAGACTCATATTACAGTGGTATCATATTGTTCATAGTGATTACACGACATATTGTAGAGAAGACAGGGGGAGACATGCCCATAGGGGGATTTACTATTTTTCTCATGATTGGTTTTAAGAACCAAAAATAAAAATAGCATAAAAACCTCAGAATAAGTACTCATCCTTGAAAAAGAGAGAAATTCATATAATAAGCCTCTTTGAGGGGGAAACCTCCTTATACATCATATGAATTCACAAATATAATATTATTCCAAGTGAAAAGGTCTCCTTGGTATATATAGGAGACTAGGAGGTACAATTACAACTAATCAACCCAAAATGACATAAATAAAATAACAATACTAATGTAATATGACCCAATTAAGGGGTAATGCGCCATGATTTAGGGCTTAACATGCCCCTTCCCTTCAGAAAAGTGTTGAGCTCAATGCTTTAGTAGCTTTGAATGCTTCGGTATAAAAGACTCATCTTCCCATGTGGAATCTTCAATAGGTAGTTTCTTCCACTTAATGATACTCTGAAATTGATCTATTCCTCAGCTAGAGAATTCATGTGTCAATGATAGCTTCAGGATCCAATATGATTTTCCCTTCCTTGTCAAGTTCTAGAAATATAGTTTGAATTGATATCTTGTCACCTATAACCTTCTTTAAGCATGAAACATGGAAAACTGGGTGTACTCGTGAAGATGCAGGAAACTCCAATTTGTATGTCATAGTACCAATATTTTGCAACACCTTATAAGGGCCATATTAATTCGGTGATAATTTATTATCCTTCCTAGCTTGCTTGAGGGACATCTATTTGTATGGTTGTAGTATTAAAAATACCCAATCCCCTACTTCAAAATTTCTTTCACTACAATGTTGATCTCCTTGTTATTTCATGTCATTTTGTGCCATGGTCAAGTTTTCCTTTAAGGGTTGGAGAACTTTTTGTTGATTCTCGATGTGATCTTCCACTACTTGAACCTTATATTTTTCTTTTAGAGAAGAATTTATGGATGGTGGGTGATATCCATAAAGTTCCATAAGTGGTTTCATTTTTGTTGCAATATGAAAGGAAGTGTTATACCACCATTCTTCCAAGGGTAACCGCTTGAACCATTGTGTTTGTTTATTAGAGACAAAGAAGCGAAGAAAACATTCCATACATTTTTTCACTATATCAATTTTTCCATCAGATTGAGGATGATAAGACGATCTATGAGCCAATTGAGTACCCAAACAAGAAAATAATTATGTCCAAGAATGTCCAGTGAATATGGGATCTATGTCCAATGGGATTCCATGTAGTTTTTGAACTGTTTCAATGAATCCGTCAGCAATTGTACTAGATTTTAAAGGATGAGAGAATGCACAAAAGTGTGTGTACTTGGTAAGCCTATCAACAATCACCATGATGACACTCTTTCCTTCATACTTCGATAACCCTGTGATGAAATCCATGGAAACCTCCTCCCAATGCTGACTTGGAATGGCTAATGATTGTAAAAGACCCGTGGTATTAATTGTTTCCACCTTATTATTTTGGAAAACCAAACATTCTTCCACAAACATTTGAACATCAGTTTTAAGGCCATCCCAACAAAATTCCTTCTTGACCCTATGATAGGTTTTCAAAATTCCCTTTTGGAATTGCACACCTCTTCTCTTTCTTCTAGTGATGATATTTCAAAACCAAATATCATAGGAAGATACCTCAATACCTTTTGAACAACCACTGAGTCATCAAATTCTACTCCCAATCCTTTAATAATGTTAACTACTTTGTCAACTCGTAGAAGGTAGGATGCAATGTCTTCATCTTCCTTCATCTTCAATTGTTCAAAATTAGCTCTGAAAATTTGAAGCTTATCTCCCTTTACATTGGCATATCCTTCATACATATTTTGGATTTTATTCCAAAGATCCTTTTCACTATCATAATGCATAATTTTGACAAAAACTGAATCAACTAAACTTCTCAGAATAGTACCTTTAACCTTTGAGTTGTTTTTGATGAGCTTCTTTCCATCTCTGTCGATTGGGGGGGTGGTTGGTGTTGTATACCCATCTACTACTGATTTCCAAACATCAAGTGCCTATTCCTGTAAAAAGGTTTTCATCCTTTTATTCCATAAGGTATAATTCTACTCATCAAACCTTTGTGCTCCAATATTAGTGTATTCCATGATCTCCTTCTAGTGTTTAGATTGCTTCATGAGGGACTTACTTTGGTACCAATTGTTGGAATACTGAGAGGGGGGGTGAATCAATATGATAACAATTAGAAATTTTAATAACAATATAAAACCTCCAATGAATATTATGAGCATCCAAAATATCATCTACATCATAAACATCACATAAACACAATACACTGAAATTTTACATGGAAACCCAATGCAGGAAAAAACCACATAATACTTTTATTATTGATCAAAGAGTACATTCATTGGAAGCCCCAACTTCCTATTTCTCCATATACAACTAGAAGGAGACTCTAATACCCTATTTATAGGCTTCAACCTGAAGGAATCTCCAACTCTCTAATTTTCCATCTCCAACCAGAAGGAGGCTACAACCCCCTTTCCTTGTCCTATCCAACCACCCTGATATATAAATGTAGACAACCTTATCACTACTTATGCTATTGTAATTGATAACCTATTGTTGCTACTGATATCAATATCTCATCAATACTGCACCCACTTATTCCTCATGCCAAAATCCACAAGAGAATTCTCCAAATCAACAACTTATGAATTACTGAGACACACATGTTCCTCATTTATTCAAAATAACTCCTTAACACACATAGGAAGACATACCTTTATACTATAGATGACCTAATCTTTTAGATTCCTGATCTTCCAAAAACATTCCTCACAATTTGGAGACTCTTTTCATTGTATGTCCATGGGTATCCGTGCTTTTCCTCACTACAGGTCCTGGATGTCTGCACTTTTCCTCCTGGAACTCATGGATATACTCAATGAATTCTTGTATGAAGTCCCTTCTCCGTAAACTCAGCTCCTACAAACTTCTTACTTCAATTGACTTCTATGTCTTCGACTCACTGCCTCATATCTCCATCATATATTCTTATAAGTGAATACATAGAAGTGATTTGAAATGGACTCTTCTCTGAGTTATAAAGAGAAATTTCTTAATGAAATGCAACTTCCATGCAACCCATGTTGGCATGCATCTCACATGAAACCTGTCATATTCTATCTACTGTCAGTTTACTTTGACATAACTTTACTTCGACATGCAACTTTATTTTAGGGTTGACATCAATGACAACTAGTCTTCCATTATCTAAACTTTCGACAAATAATATTTTCCATGATTAATCTTTTTCGATCATTAATTAATCCCTGCAATCGTTTTTGATAATTAATTAATCTATGAAATAATTAATCTTTCAAAAATTAATTAATTCATGTTTCAACAAGTAATTGAGAAGTTCTCTTGGTGTAAAGAAGCAATGGGAATTATTTCCCTAAATTGTTTATCTTATAAAACCCAACCGTCCTATTTGAAAAGAAAACATGAAGTAGGAGAATGTTGGGAATGTTTTATATTCTTTTCATGATTTGTATGCATCGGGAATTTCGCAGCGGGGGGTGTCGTAGAGGGTCCATATAGTATCCCCCTACTCAAGGGTTGGGGGAGGAGCACCTAAATGTTTTTGGGTTGTTTCTGGTAGGTTTTTGGTTTTATTTATTTATTTTTCAATTGATGGGTTTTTTGCCCATTGTAACCTAATCCGAGTTAAGGGATTAGTACTGTATCTGATTCAGGTTAAAGGATTAGGTATTTGAATGTTTTGGAATTCACAAGTATTGTATAATGCATATTCAAGTTAATACATCGAAAGAATAAAGAGTTGTAGCTCTAATTTTTGTTGGTTTTCCCAATTAAAGGTTTCCAAGGTAAATCTTTGTGTACTATGTGTATTGCGTTGTTGGTTTTTTTCATTTTTCTTAAGAATCGATATACAATGTTTGGATTTTAAGGTTTAAAACTTACAACAAAGAGGACATACTAAAAAATATGTCAAGCTAGATATTATTGGCATATCCCTCATAGATATTGTTAGAAATGTCTCTTACTGTGATGAGTGACAAAGGATGGGCATTGGGAAAACCTACCAAAAGAGATAAAAGTCCATTGCAGCCCCATCTTTCAATGGAATGTTTTGAAAATTGGGGCATGTACTTTGTAGGTCCCATTAACGCTCCTTCAAACCAAAATAATTGTATCATAGTATGCATGGGTTAATTGAAAAAATAGGTAGAAGTGAAGGAAATGGGGAATGCAATTGAAAACAAGGTAGCACAATTCCTACATGAAAATATCTTCTCAAGTTTTAGAGTTACAAGAGAGATAGTCATAGATCAAGGTCCGCAATTCACCTCAAATCTCATTGAGAACATCATGCAATTGAAAAAGATAGTGTTGGATTACTGAGAGGGGGGGTGAATCCTTTTTCCAAGTGTTATATAAATGTAACATTATCATCGAATAAATGCAGAGTAAATAAGCAATGAACAAATCAACAATCATACACATACACAATACACCAATGTTTTACGTGGAAACCCAAAGAGGGAGAAAACCACAGAATGATTTTTCTTATATGTATTAAAGAATTACATTCATTGGAAGCACCAACTTCCTTTGTTTTCCATCTTCAACTGGAACGAGGCTCCAACCCCCTTGTTTCTTAGGCTACAACCTAAAGGAAGCTATGACTCCCCTATTCTCTGGCTACAACCAGAAGGAGGCTACAACCCTCTATGTTCTCCTTCTACAACCGAAAGGTGGCTACAACCACCTATCCTTTCCCCGTCCAACCACCATGAAGTAGAAGTAGAATGATGGAACCACTGTCACACTATAACTGTGAGATATACCACTGTAAACCTATACCAATAAACCTGGCCCACACATCAACCTATACCTCAGCCTATAATCGACCTGTACCATACAAAATTGCATCAACCATGCACCAAACTGTACCAAACAACCTGTAATCAACCTATACCATAAATAAGTGCATCCAACCATGTACCAAGTATGTACCAACATCATCAACTATACACCTCATGTATGTTCCAACTCATTAACTACTTGTCTCAGCCTTGTACCCAACATGTACCTTAACCAAAATCCCTCATCAATTTCATCATCCAAATCTGATTTGTAACTCTTTAATAGAGATGGTGTATATGATCACATACCTACAAACCTTCCTTAACTTTAACAACAAGAGACTAGCATTTTCATCAAACTTTACTTGAGTTTCACATGATTAGTTTAGGTACCTGTAATGAATAAATCTCTGAAACTGATACACAATTTTATTCAGTATGTTTTATGCAATTCCTCCAAGTTTCACTACTTGGAACCTCTCATAAAAGGAGTCATAGAAAAAATGGCATACCTTGTTGAATTTTGGCTTATTCTAGAGAGCGACCTTGTAGAGCATGCTCTACACATAATATTTGTTGAATCGATCTAAAAATGTTACACGACATACTACAGGTTTTAATCTAACCAACACATTTGATGCAGGAGCATCACTCCATGTCAGCAGCGTGCCAGCCAACGAACACATCTAGCATGCATTTAATGGAGAAAGGGAGAGGCACAACCCTCTCAATTTGAAATTCAAAATTTCAATAAATGTTGTAAGGCTTTTAATGCCAAACCACGTATTTGTAGAGGTAGTGGTTGAGGTTTCCTTTAATGGTTTCCTACAGCAAGCCTAGGATGTAGTCAGGATTGGGCATCCATTTATGTAATGTAGCCGAAGGAGCCGCTCTGTGATAGCGATAGCTCAGAGACGGTGGTTGAGGATAAGCTCATGGGAGCCCTCATTTTGTAATAAATAAATTAGGGTAGAGAAAGATAGGAGGAGATACCAGAGCAGAGAGGTCTCGAGAGAGAGACGAGACTTGTTGTAGTCTAGCCCTTGTAAACACCTTGTATAGGCATTTCTGAATTAATAGAAGAGCAATTTTTCCTGCCATGAATTGTCTGTATGTGTTTGCATGTTTTTATGCATTTCATGTTTTAAATGCATAACTGGTGAAGTATTTCATAAGTTTAAATTTCTTCTCGTCTTTGAGTTTCTGAGTGCAGGGAGTGCACTGTTAATATTATGGTAGCTGCAGGAGGTATTTACCTCCACGTGTGAACCTGATGAGAATAGGAGACTCTGGAAAGCAAGAGAAACCCCTAATGAGTTGGATAATAACCCTAGAAGTATTGTCAGCTCAAGAAGATAATTTATATTAGGTTATTAGCCTCCAAGAGAAGAAGTCGACCATAAATAATAATAATATATTGAACATACACATATCCATAAGGAGAAGTCAGCCCCAACAAATCTGGCAGAACCAGTATAAATACAGGGCGCCAGTTCTCATTTGACAGCATCTCAAAATTGCAATTCCCAGTTTGGTACGCACTGCAGTTCCCAGTTTGGTGCACACATGTGGAGGAGAGTTGCAGGTGTAGCTGCAGCAGCAACAAGCTTTCAGTATTGGCTTGAATATGTCTTAGCTAGGGTTTGGACTATCTGATCAGCCTTTTGTGATGCATTATCCTTAGGGAAAGGTGTGCTACCCTTTGTTTTTATATCTAGCCTAGGGTTTTCTTTCGGAGGAATTCTCAGTCAAGGTTAATGTGCTCGGAGGGTGGCTTTGTCCTATGGTTGGGTGACGAGGGTATCGTCAATGGTAAAACAAGCATAGAATCTTCTAAATTCTAACAGGTTATGGGCCCACACCTCCTTCAGTCAATCTAAACACTGGAAGGAAACATAGCCGCTAGGATATTGAGCTCGTTGAGGAACTACCACTAGGGTTACTAGTAGAAGAAGCTTCTAAGACACTGCAACTAAGGTTACTAGCAGGTGTAGTTGCAGAAACCCTAAACCTCTTATTGAGGCACCTTAAGTGAATGGATTGACCTATTCTATGGACAGATCAGTGCGCCCTAGCCTAGCGCATCTCCTGATACTCTCAGCAGACCAAGATGTGCAGTTTGGATTTCTAGTCAAATCTAGGGTTTGACCAAGTCAAGCAACCATGACGAACTCTATGAAGTCTAAGAACAAGTTGGATGAAGCCTCTAACTTTAGAGTGTGTAAGACAAGGATTGACCTCATCCTTGCCAAGAATAAAGTGTTGGATATTGTGAAAGGAAAGATCGTGAAGCCAGAGTTTGAAGAAGGAGAAGAGAAGGAACCGCAGAATGTTACAGTTATGGAGAAGTTCAAAGATGTTGACATCCATGCCATGAGTATCATAGTGGATTCTATAAAAGACCACTTGATAGCCTAACAAATATCTTCTCGATCAGAAACATCGGACAAGTTATGATTCTAAAGAATGAGCTCCATGACATGAAGATGAATGAGGATGACAGCATAACATCATACTTTGTAAGGATCTCCCAGCTAAGAGATCAACTACAAGCTATTGAAGAGATCATTTTGGAAAAGGAATTGGTGAACATAGTACTCAATGGTCTTCTCAAGACGTGGGATGCATTTTCCTCAAGCATGAACACAAGGAAGGAGTATTCGACATTTGAAGAACTTTGGACTTGTTGTTCTCAAGAAGAATCAAGGATCAATGCAAAAGAGAAACCCCAGAGGAAATACGATGATCAAGCCTTCACAGCAAGATTCAATAAAATCATGAACAAAAGGAAGTTTGGCTCAAGGAGGAAGCCAAATCAAGAGAAAGCCATTTCAAAAGTACAATGCTTCAACCGTCAAAAGTACATTCACTACAAGAATCAGTGTCCTGAGCTAAAGAAAAGGAAGGAGAAAGACAAAGCATCGATTGTCGAAGAAAAGGAACCTACAAAGAAGACTAAGCAGGATGGAAGAGACTTCTTCTTCTAAAAGGTAACAACACTCTTCCCATCTTATGTACATATCTTGTTTGCATCGTCTCTGTACATATCTTGTATATCTATCTCTTAGAAAGATAAAATGTTCCAAGAAGAACTATATCCATGGAAGAACAACAAAATAAGGATTACTATACAAGAAAAGATGGAATATATCTATTACAAGATAAGCCGAAATCAGAATCAATCTTGAAGAAACTTAGAAGAAGTAAAGACAGAAAGACATTAGCAATCGAAAGGAAATTAGAAAAAGACTTATGAAGTTTTTTAGAAGACAACAAGATGAAATTGTGGACTCTATTAGACAAGAGAGAAAATTATATATTGTTGAAGACAATAAGGATGCAGATGGAAGCGTGGACTCTATTAAACAGAGGGAGTCAATTATATGCACTCTTACATGAAGAAAGGGTTAGGAGGGAGCCAATCCTATGATCCATTGAAGATGATGAAATATATATATCCATGGTAGCATCCATGAAAGATAGTACATGTTCAGTTCAACCGCAGAAGAAGACTTCTTCATAGAGAATCCTTAAAGTATTCCTAGTTGTCCATCCAAATCCGTAATCCTATGATGAAAGGAAGAAGTGGAATCTCTAGGGCATTGAATCTATAAGAGACTCCATGGACCCAAGAGATAAAGAAAAACATGAAGAAGAACATGAGGATTCCAAGAAAGAAAGAGGAACCAGAACAACCAGTCATTGAATCAAGAATCACAAGATTACCAGCCTGATATGAACTCACTAAAAG
>SNQJ01S0039365.1:104706-116570 GCA_010110895.2 Picea sitchensis
TATCCAGCATCATGTCTAATTACTCAGATGAAGTATGGTTTTGAGAGATGATGCAGCTGATGGTGATGGTGATGCTCATGATCTAGTCATGAAATAGTCTAGATGACTATATTGATGCTACCGGGTAAATGGTATGTGCTCAAGTCCATTACCTGTAATACCTCCCTATCTAGGAGGGAGTGTTAATATTATGGTAGCCGCGGGAGGTATTTACCTCCACGTGTGAACCTAATGAGAATAGGAGACTCTGGAAAGCAAGAGAAAACCCTAATGAGTTGGCTAATAACCCTAGAAGTCTTGTCAGCTCAAGAAGATAATTTATATTAGGTTATTAGCCTCCAAGAGAAGAAGTCGACCATAAATAATAATAATATAGTGAACATACACATATCCATAAGGAGAAGTCGGCCCCAAAAAATCTGGCAGAACCAGTATAAATACAGGGCGCCAGTTCTCATTTGACAGCATCTCAGAATTGCAATTCCCAGTTTGGTACGCACTGCAGTTCCCAGTTTGGTGCACACATGTGGAGGAGAGCTGCAAGTGCAGCTACAACAGTAGAAAGTTTTCAGTATTGTCTTGAATATGTCTTGGCTAGGGTTTAGACTATCTGATCATCTCTTTGTGATGCTCTATCCTTAGGGAAAGGTGCGCTACCCTTTGTTTGGCTATTTAGCCTAGGGTTTTCTTCCGGAGGAATTATCAGTCAAGGTTAAGGTGTTTGGAGGGTGGCTTCGGCCTATGGTTGGGTGACGAGGGTATCGTCAATTGTAAAATGAGCACACCATATTCTAAATTCTAACATGCACATAGTCTGCAAGGTGTGCGTTGACAGAGGTGAGAGGACCTCAGGAAAGCTCAAGAGGGATAACGTTGAACCTTCATCAGCAGAGGTGTAAGGAGTGCACAGGAAGGAACTCTATGTCAAGTCTAGTGAGAAGACAGAGTCACTGAAGATTCTGTAGAAGATCTGTCAGGAGGGCATCGAGCGAGTGCAAGGAGTGCACTGAGAAGAACTCTCTTTTTTGAGTTCTGAGATAAGGGAAGTGTCAAGTAGAAAGACACTCACAGATTTGTTGAATACTCTGTTTGTTCAGCAAGGAGTGCTTGAGTAGGAGGTTGACAAGAGGGCACCAAACTCACCTTTGAAAGGAGAGAAAAGGGATGAGTTCCTTAGAGGTTCAAGTTCTGAAGCTCAAGAAGGATAGTGTTGTTGTGAATAGACTAACAACAAAGAGGAGCAGGAAGTCAAGGAACCCTTCGGGGTTTCATAGTTGACAAAGCTCAGAAGGGACAACATTTCTATAATGCAGACGAGACCCAAAGGAACTGGGCTCGAAAGAGGAAGAGTCGAAGGTCGAGACCTTCGAGACGTAGAAAAGCATCTAAGTCAAAAAGCCAAGAAATCTTAGGAGGAAGAGCACATCTACTATTGGATCGGGCAGAGGATGAGATCTGGATCGCCGGAGTCTATGTCCATTCACATAGAAGAGTGTGCAGGATATTAGATCTGGGTCGTCAGATATAGTGCAAAGGACCAATAACCGTCAGATACAGAAGAAGGTGCGTGGGGTTTAATCCCTGGGAAGCCGCACAAAAGGGTAGAATGGACGACAAAACCTTCAAGGGAGAAGTGTCGAGTGGTCGTGAGACGTCGGATCCAGAAAAGGTGTGCAAGGTTTAAACCTCATAATAGCAGAAGGAAGAGGATTGGTCAAGTCCCGAAAGCATCAGGACCATCCATTTTGGAGGACAGGTGGTAGAAATCTGGAAGCTACTGGGAGTTTGGTCACCAGGAGTTGGGAGGTGAAGACTCCACAGACATCTTGAAAAGAAGATAGCCGGGATTCAATCCTGGTCGTTGACTAAGCGTAATATCTGGACCATTGGTCCACATCGTGATCTTGGGTATCGCAAGATGGAAGGACAAAGGTATTGTCTCCCAAGACACTGAATCATGAGATCGCGAAATAGCGAGGTTGGTCCATTTCGCAAACTCAGGTATCGCGAGCTGGGAGGCGGAGTTCTTTGCACTTCAAACCCCTGAATCATGAAACCCCAATTTAACCTGAACCATCGATCGAGGAGGAAGGAGAGCCGTGAGATTTGGCGCCTCACTACATCATGTATTGGGGTTTCGAAGGGTGAAGGAGTTGCACCTTGATCGCTAAATTCATGAAGTGTCGAGCATCGAGGGCTCATACGAACACGTGTCACATCTGTTAGGTGGGGACCACGTGGTTGACAAGTGGCACAAACATAGAGCGCATAGAAAAGATGGAAGTAGGAGACAAGTGGCGTACACGCGTCACCTTGGAAGGGGTCAACCCATCTCTAACTTATCATGCTTCGGGATTTCACAAAGGAAGAGCATGAGGGTTCAGCACTCCAACTCGCGAAGTAACGAGTTGCGAGTAGTGCTAGCACTTAGCCCTAGCTGGTGGTTATGTGTGGACGACACTAACAAGGAGGAGCCATACCCGTATCGCATCTTGTGTATCAGCGTTTGGAGAAGGAGGAGTTGAGGGTCTTCGACTCACGAACTTGTGAGTTGCAAAAGGAGCTTTCTCTAAGGCCAGGTTGTGGTCGCATGGAGATGTAAGGCTCACACCTGGTGTTAAGTTGCGCAGGGCGGGTTTTTATGAAGGACTTGTGGATTCGTTCAAAGGGTTCCAGCAGGAGCTTGAAGAGCCATTTCGGCTTAGAAGAAGATGATCCAGAGACTAGGAGATCGCAGAACTCTGTTGAGGTAGGGGGTCTACATCAACATTTGGATCTTTTATGAAGAAGTTATGACGTTTTACCCGAAACACCTGTTTTAGACTAGTTTCGGGACTACCCACAAACCCTATTTTCCATGGAGTGTAAATCCAAAAATACAATGAACCACATGCTGAATTTGTTACCACAAATACTTGGATATGTTTACTCAATGGATTATCAATTTCACGGTCTGAATCATTGTAGAAAAACATTTATTGAGAAAATGGTGAGATGGCCTATAAATAACATACCTTAGAAAGCATAATCAAAAGAATTTATCCTCTCTTGAATTTTGACCTTCTTCTCTTCACCTTCCCTCTGAAATTTGGCTTAGATATGATTTGGTTACCTCAATCACCTATAAATATTCAATATTCTCAAGTGTGATGTAAAATGAGAGAGCCTTGCCTCTTATTTATACTCTCCATCTTCTAGGTCACTTAACCATTTTCTAGGTCACTTAACCCATTTATAGGTCACTTAACCTATTTTCCTCATTTTTAGGGTTAACCACTTTCCATAATTAGAAAGTTCTCCATTACTTTATCATTTAAATATTCCTCCTTGACGTTTTCACCTCACTTTATCATTTAAATAATCTTCTTTGATTTTGTCACTTCACTTTATTATTTAAACACTCCTTCTTGAATTTGTCACTTTACTTTATCATTTAAATAATAATTTCTTCTTTGCAAGATCTTTGACTTCTTTGACCTTTTGGGGCTTCAATCCAACATATGAGGGTCCTCAAACTTCGTAAGGCCATAGCTCTCAAACCGTGAGGATTTATGTGACGTTCCACATACCACCAAAAATGGCATGACATGTACTATCCATATAGATTAGTACTACCTTCAAATATATTAAAACTCATACCATTATACATGAAACAAACTTAGGTCCACTACCCAAACCTTTGTGCTACCAGAATTCGCTACCAGAATTTTTTCAAGGGTTGACATCACTGACAACCAAGCTTAATCAACAATCTTTCCATTTTGCATTGATGGCAACTCTCTGATGCAATATTGAAATCATTTCATGCAATACTAAAATCATATCACTCATGCTCCCCCTGGAACCATGCCTCTGTCCTCTGCATCTCTATGACCATTTCTCCCCCTGGAATCATGCCTCTATCCTTTGCATATGATAAATCTCTCCCCCTTTGTCATCAATGGAAAATGTATCTTTCCATCTAGGGCTTCTCCCCCTAACTGAACTATCCTCTTTATGGTTCTTCCTCGTGTACATCTAAGACATATAAGATAAGCATTCAAAATCATTCATTTTGGAGTAGAGATAAATCCGAGTCTCTGGCGAATATACTCAAAGGCTTCCCATGGAAGTGGTTTTGTAAGTATGTATTCCACTTGTTCTTTTGTGCCCACATACTCAACTCTGATGTTCTTTTCTGCAACCTCTTCCTATAAAAATTGATACTTGATTGGAATTTGATTTGTCTTGGAGTGCATCACCAGGTTCTTTGAGATACTGATGACTCTTATATTATCACAATATATTGGAATGAGCTCATCATACTCAACCTGTATATCTGTCAGAGTTTGTTTCATCCAAAGAACCTGTTTACAACATGTTTCTACTACAATATACTTTGTCCTAGCTGTAGATAGAGATACAACTGATTGTTTCTTTCTTAGCCATGATACTAAACACTCACCCAAGTAGAACACTGCTACACTGGTGCTTATTCAGTCATCAATACAACCTGCCCAATATGCATCTGTGTAGGAAATAAGAGATAGATCCTTTCCTTTTGGATACCATAATCCAAACTCTTTTGTCCTTTGAGATATTTGAAAATCCTCTTCACTTCTAACACATGTGATTCCTTTGGTGCTTCTTGAAATCATGCCACCTGTCCAACTACCTACATTACATCTAGTCTAGATGTTGTCACATATAGTAGGCTACCAATCATTGACCTGTATTTCCTCTGATCTGTGTACTTTGAATCATCATCTTTTCTTAACTTGCAACTGGTTTGCATGGGAGTGATAACTGGTTTGCAATATTACATTCCAAACCTCTTTATCATTTCTCTGATATACTTGGTTTGAGAAATAAAAATTCCTTGGTTTCTTTGACGTATCTAAAGTCCTATAAAAAATGATAGTTCTCCAAGTAATGACATTTCAAAATCATTCTTCATATCCTTTGCAAATTTCTGGCTTAACCTGTCATCATCACTACCAAAAATAATATCATCAACATAAAATTCAATTAATAAAATATTACCTTGACTTACCTTGATGTAGAGGTTTTTGTTTGCGCTTCCTTTTATAAACCCTACCTATTGTAGATATTTATCCAGTCTAGAGTACCATGCTCCAGGAGCCTATTTTAGACCATACAATGCATTCTTTAATTTTCACACATAGTCTGCATTCTCTGAAAACTGAAATCCTTGTGGTTGTTCAATGTAGACTTCTTCTTCAAGTTCCCCATTCAAAAAAGCTGATTTTACGTCCATCTAATACACTTTAATATTTTTGGAGCATGCATAAGCTAATAGAAATCAGATTGCTTCCATTCTGGCAACTAGAGAAAACGTCTCTTCAAAATCAATTCTTTAAACATGTGCATATCCTTTACATACCAATCTATCTTTGTTCCTTGTAACTTGTCCATCTTCGTTCAATTTATTCCTGTATACCCGCTTTGTGTCGATCCCATTCTTATCCTTTGGTCTTGGAACCAATTCTCAAGTGTCGTTTTTCTCTATTTGATCCAATTCTTCATCCATGGCCTTGTTCCAAAATTCATCCTTGATGGCCTCTTCAAAATAGATTGGTTCAATCATATATGTGAGTGTTAGGTGTGTTTGTTCTGGTGAACAAATTCTTCTTCTAGTCTCAACTCCTGCATCATTGTTTTCAATAATCTGATATGAAGGATGATTCTTCTGTACTCATCTGCTAGGTTTCTTTGGAGGCACTTGCTGAACTTTCTCTTCTGCTTCTTTCAGATTATCTTCATCTTCCTCTTCTACTTCCTTTTCATCTTTCGCTTCTTCTTCAAAAAGTTGTTCCATTGATTCATTTTCTTCTTCCTTTGATTTTGGTCTGCATGTTTCATCAATTGTTACGTTGATGTTTTCTACAACTTTGTTCAATCTCAGATTGTAACACTTGTATTCTTTCCTTGTACTTGAGTAACCAAAAAGTACTCCTTTGTCCACACGAGAGTCAAACTTTCCCATTTTTCCATCTTCTCTTTTGATGTAGCATTTGCTTCCAAAAATTCTGAAGTGCTTCACATTTGTTGGTCTTTCTTTCCATAGCTCGTGGGAAGTTTTGTCAGTGTTGTTTCTGAGAATTACTTTGTTTTGAATGTGAACTGTTGTATGCACTGCCTATGTCCAAACTATATCTGTCAATTTGGAATCCATTAGCATTGTTTGAGTCATTTCCTGTACTGTCTTGCTCTTTCTTTCAACAACTCCATTCGGTTGAGGTGTCCTAGCAATGAAGAATTGCATTTTTATTCCATGACTACTACAGTAGTCCATAAATTTATTTGAGGTGAACTCTCCTCCATTATCAGATTTCAAGCATTTGATTTTTGAATCCATTTCATTTTCAACCATTTCCTCGTAGATCTTGAAGTTTTTGAAAGCTTCTGACTTATTCTTGAGAAAGAAAACTGCAGTCATTCTTGTATAATCATCAACTAATAACATAAATTATTTATCACCTTTTAAACTCTTTGTTGTAGTTGGTCCAAATAGATCAGTATGCACAATTTCTAGTGGTCTTGTCATTGAATATCCCTTTGATTTGAACCTGGTCTTTGTTTGCTTTCCTTGTTGACAATGCTTGCATAAAGTGTTGGTTGGTTTCATGATCTGAGACATTTCTTTGTCTGCTTCTCTTCTATTGACTTTGACAAGGTTATCAAAATGTATGTGACCCATTCTTCTATGCCATAACCAAATTTCATCTTCCATTCCTAGACAACACTTTTCATTTCCAAATTCACTTAATACATATATGTTGCTTGAATTTCTCGCAGTTGTAGCAATCAATTTTCCTGAACCTTCTTTTCCGATCTCACACTTTTGTGAATCAAAAGTAACTTTATGATGTTGGTCACACATTTGACTCACACTTAGAAGATTATGTTTCATATCTTATACTAGTAAAACATTTTCTGTCTTGGTATTCTTGTTCCCAATTCTGACTATGCCTTTTCCAATGATTTTAGCCGAAACATCATTTCTGAAGGAGACTGATCCATCTCTTTCCTTTTGTAATGTAAGAAACCTGTCTCTATCACCTTTCATGTTTTTTGAACAACCACTGTCAACATACCAACCATGTTTATTTTTCTTATGTTGTAGAGAGAGTGTTCATTCTTCATTGCTATACTAATCCTGCTTTCTTATCCATGTCCTTTTATAAGGTTTCTATCTGTGACTTTTGTTATTTTGTTGTGGTTCTCTAGGGAGGACTGTCATTCTTCAATTTTGGCCATGTGTCCAAAATTGTTACATTTGTAACATTCCACTTCAATGCTCAAAGATTCAAACCTATTGTAACTTATTCTCCGTTTTTCACTAGGCCTTCTTGGAAAACCCCTTTATGTATGAATTTCAAAGTTGTTTGTGTTCGTGTTGTTAGCTCTGCAATTCCCAGCTTTATGTCCAAAATTATTACGTGCATAACATAAACCAAAAAATATGGTTTGATACTTGGGAGTTCAAGATATTCTGAAAGGAAGTACTCTTATAAATTCTTCTTTTTCCTGAGGCCTATCTATCGGTTGTTGATTCTGAAATCTAAATATTCTCGGTAGAGGAGTGTCCCTGTAATCTTCCTTGTAGCTCTTCCTATCCCCCTTGATTGTTTTTGCATATCTTTTTGGATATGTTTCTTGCTCTGTTGTTTTGGAGCTTGATCCTTTTTCTATCTGATTGTATCTCAAACCCGACTTGTCATGATGAGATTTTTGACTTCCGATAATGTCATCCAAAACTTTTGAGTTGTTCTGCATATTTTTCTTCTGAAGATCCTTTCTTAATGTGACAATCTCTGCTTCCAAATTTCCAATGATCTTGCCTTTTTATTCTAGTTGTTCTTTGAGTGATTCTTCAATTATTTTATCTTCTTCTATTTGAACCTTCAATTTTGTGATCATTTGTTCTAGTTCTTGTGTGTCTTCTTTCTTGTCTAGTTCTTCTTGTAGTTTCTTGTTTTTCTTCCTTTCTCTTCTGATAAATTCTATGGCACACATTAATTCCTCTCGGTAGTCAACTTCTACTTCTTCAATTTCTTCTTCGACTTCTTCATATTCTTCTTCGTCTTCTTCATCTTTTTTATTAGATTCTTATACTTCCATGAATAGAACTCTTTCTGTCTCACTGTCACTGACTTCATATTCATCTGATGATGAGATGTCTTCTTTGGTGCATACACTTTTCTTGAAAACTTTCTTTGTGGTTCTTTTGCCTTTATATGTTTGTTTGCCTTTTGAGTAACCTTCATCATTTCTCTTTTTATTATAAGTACATTTGTTAGAAAAATGACCAATACCATCACAATTAAAACAAATTAAAGGAAGATTACCTCTATACCTACTGTCGGCTCCCTTGTTTAGTCTTTTGAAAAAGTTCACCACTTCTTCATCATCTTCCGAGACGTCATTGTTGCTTCTATGTTCTTCTTTTTTCCTTCCCTTTTGCTTTGACTTTTTGGATGCTTTTTGGATGCTTCTTTTATATCTAGATTTTCCTATTCAATTCTCGTTTCATATGTTGTGAAGATTCCATGTAATTCATCCATGCTTATTGAGTTTAGATCTAATCTTTTTTATAGTGTTGATATCTTAGGGTCAAATATCATAGGAAGAGATATTAGTACTTTTTGAACAATTACAGATTCTTTTATTTCTTCTCCCAATCCTATGATTGCATTTACTATTTCATCAACTCGTAAAAAGTAAGCTGCAATATTCTCATATTCCCTCATCTTAAGTTGTTCGAACTAACCTCTGTAAGTTTGAATCTTTGTTGCTTTGACTTTTGAATCTCCTTCATAAATATTTTGAAGTTTATCCCAAATATCTTTAGGGGATTTACAATGTGAAACTTTGGTGAATGTCGTTTCACTAAGACCATTCAAAAGTGCATTTTTGGCTTTGGAATTATTCTGACCGAGTTTCACTGCTTTATCATTTGTTGGGGGAACTGTTGGTGTTGTGTATCCATCTACAATTGATTGCCAAATTTCAAATCCATGTGCATGTATATATGTTTTCATCCTTATGCTCCAAAATGCATACTTCTGTCCATTGAACTATGGTATTCCATTTTTATACAAGTTGTTTATCTCCATGATCTACATTTTAGCGGTTAAACTGATTTCTGAAAGAACCCTCTATGATACCAATTGTTGGATTACTAAGAGGGGGAGTGACTCAGTAATAGAGCAATTTTATCCTTTTTCCAAGTGTTTTATCAATGTATCTTTATCATCCAATAACTGCAAAGTAAATAATGAATGAACAAATGAAAAATCATACACAGTACACTAGTGTTTTACGTGGAAACCCAAATCAAGAGAAAACCATAGAATGATATTTATTATATGTCTTGAATAATTATATTCATTAGAAGCACCAACTTCCTTTGTTTTCCAGCTGCAACTGGAAGGAGGCTCCAACCCCCTTGTTTCTCATGATACAACCTGAAGGAAGATCCAACTCCCCTATTCTCTGGCTACAACAAGAAGTAGGCTACAACCCCCTATGTTCTCTGGATACAACCGAAAGGTGGCTAAAACCACCTGTCCTTGCCCCGTCCAACCGCCATGAAGTAGAAGTAGAATGATGGAAACATTGTCACACTATCACTGTGAGATATACCGCTATAAGCCTGTACCAATAAACCTGAACCATGAATCAATCATGCATCAACCTATACCTCAACCTGTAATCAACCTGTACCATAAACAAGTGCATCAACCATGCACCAACCTGTACCAAACAACCTGTAATCAATCTGTACCATAAACATGTGCATCCAACCATGTACCAAGTATGTACCAATCATGTGTCAACTACTCATAAACTAATAATCATCAATATGTAACAACATGATGAACTATACACTTTATATATGTGCCAACTCATAAACTACTTGTCTCACCCTTGTACCCAACATGTACCTTAACCAAAATCCCTCATCAATTTCATTATCCAAATCTAATTTGTAACTATTTAATAGATCTGGTGTATATGATCACATACCTACAAACATTCCTTAACTTTAACAATAATAGAATATCATTTTCATCAAACTTTACTTTAGTCTCACATGACTAGTTTTGGATTAGTCAACAACCCTGACTTGAAATAATCATAACTATGTACCTATAATGAATAAATCTCTGAAAATGATATAAAATGTTCTTCAGTGTGTTTTATGAAATTCCTCCAAGTTTCACTACTTGGAACCTCTCATAAAAGGAGTTATAGAAAAAATGACATACCTTGCTGAATTCTGGCTTATTCTAGAGAGGGACCTTGTAGAGCGTACCCCACACATAATATTTGTTGAATCAATATTAAAATGTTACATAGCATACTACATACTGTAATCTAACCCACACATTTTTTCTTACTTAATTTGGATCTTTTATGAATAAGTTATGACATTTTTACCTGAAACGTATGTTTTAGACTAGTTTCAGGACTAGCCACAAACCCCATTTTACACGGAGTGTAACTCCAAAAATAAAACACCCCACAAGATGAATTTTTTACCACAGATACTTGGATATGTTTCCTCAATGACCTATCAATTTCACTGTCCAAATCATTCTAGAAAAAATGTTATTGCGAAAATGGTGAGATGACCTCTAAATAACATACCTTAGAAAGCATCATCAAAATAATTTAACCTCCCTTGAATTACGGCCTTATTTTCTTCACCTTCCATATGAAATTTGGCTTATATATCCTTTGGTTACCTCAGTCACCTATAGATATTCAATATTCTCAAGTTTGATGTAAAATGAGAGAGCCATGCCTCTTATTTATACTCTCCATATTCTACGTCACTTAACCCATTTCTAGGTCACTTAACCTATTTTCCTAATTTTTAGGGTTAACCACTTTCCATAATTAGAAATTTCTCCATTACTTTATCATTTAAATATTCCTTCTTGACTTTTTCACTTCACTTTATCATTTAAATAATCTTCTTTGATTTTTTCACTTCACTTTATTATTTAAATAATCCTTCTTCAATTTGTCACTTTGCTTTATCATTTAAATAATAATTTCTTCTTTGCAAGCTCTTTGACTTCTTTGACCTTTTGGGCTTGAAGCCAACATATGAGGGTCCTCCAACTTCGTAAGGCCATAACTCTCAAACAGTGAGGAGTTATGTGACGTTCCACATACCACCAGAAATGGCATGACATGTACTATCCATATAGAATAGTACTACCTTCAAATATATTAAAACGAATACCATTATACATGAAACAACCTTGGGTTCATTACCCAAACCTTTGTGCTACCAAACTTTCTTCAAGGGTTGACATCAATGAGAACCAACCTTAATCAACAGATAGTCCATGGGAAATATGGTACCTACCACCCTCAATAAAATGAACAAGTAGAGGTGACTAACAGATAATTGAAAAACATTCTCACCAAGGCAATTGTAGTAGCCGAATAAATTTAACGTCAAATAATTACATAAATTGTAACAGTAATATCTACTTGATTTCAGAAAATTCACTAATTTCTTTTAATTGAGCACATACTCATTTTAAATTGATCAACGAATAATAAATTTTTATAACAGATTAAAAACAAATACATAATTTTAAATACCTGGGTCTGATGCTAACCCTCCGTTTGTCCGCTTGCCTTGTTGACCACTGTTGAACTGTGTAAACACTGCCCAAAACCTTGTTCCACCCTGCCAACTAGGACAACTTCCTAGATCTAGGATATCATATGGATATCCTGGCCCCCGTGCCCAAAACCTCTAGCAAACCGGTGCCTGTACTGATCCAATCCAACTACCGAACTCAACTCCCCTCTTTGCAATCCAAGAGAAACCTTAA
>SNQJ01S0039365.1:125060-137662 GCA_010110895.2 Picea sitchensis
AGGAGGTATAATTATAACTAATGGCCTAAAGCCGACATAAATAAAATAACATTACTAATATAATATGCCCCAATTAAGGGGTAATGAGCCAATATTAGGGCTTAACAATACTTCTCTCGCTAAATGGACCAAGTAGGTAAGTGCCAGGTGTGACATGCAGCAAGGTAGAGATGACACGTGGCCCCTACACTGGGTGACACATGTCACGTGTTAATGGGCACATAGGGTATATGAGACGTATGAATCTAGGTGACACATGGCACATCATTCATGGGTCCAAGTCACCATATATGACTTCATTGTGCCACGTCACTCTAGACCAATGGTATTCCTACACACTTAGATCTCATGGTTGGGACGCATCCATGTATATCCCTTGATCTACGACCTCTGTTACTTAGTAACTTCAATGTTCGGGGGATTCGTGGTGTAAATTTCTCCTTACTCCCAGAGTGGTCATCATCGAGATGACCATGGTCTAGATCTAATGATCAAGGGAGATCCCAAAGGGTCCCTAGATCTATGGTCCTCGTCACTTCACATCTCCAGAATTCATGGGTTTTGACATTATGGTCACTCCTCTCTCCCAAAGTAGGCCTTCACTGAAGTGTTGTGTGTGGGCTCCTCCATTATTTGATCGGATGGTTAAGGGGGGTTCCTAACGGAATCCCCAGATCCATGACTCACATTAAATCAAAACTTATGTGTTCAGGGATTTTTATGCTATAGCATCTCCTTCCTCTCGAAGTAAGACTTCATTGAACTTACCTTACCGTAAATCCAACGGCCAAGGGGAATCTCGAATACCCTCGAATCGGTGGCTCACATTACTTTGCAAGGGGTAAATGGATCAAGGTTTAATGTGTTAGAAAATAATGGATGTGCTCGTTCAACCATAGACAATATAGAATTTGTATCACCCAACCATAGGTCGAAGCCACCCCCGAGCACCTTAACCTTGACAGAGAATTATTATGGAAGCAAACCAATACCCAACCAAGGCTGATGCATAAAGATAACCAAGAATGATCAGAAAGTCCAACCATAACCAACAAAAAGTATGAGCCTAACCCAATAAACCAGAATGCAACAACTGTTGGCTACAACTGCTCCCTAGACTTGCGCACTAGTCCAGTTCCTGCAGTGCGCAATTCTTCCCAGCTGCAATTCTGAGCAGTGTGTACAAAATGAGGTCTATCTACTTGTATTTATATTGATTTCTGAGTTGTCTGGGCCGAAGACTACATACTTAATATTCATTATTTCCTTGAGCCGACATGTCTTCTAGGGTTATGTTCAACGCTTTAGGGTTACTTATTTCTTCTCGAAATATTCTATTCTGCACCATGGAATACAGAGACCATTCCTATAGAAATGCCAATCTAGGACTATTTTCTAATCAATTCATAGAGATCCATCTCAACCTATATGCCTTATAAAATATCAGTCCTAAACCATTTTCCTAATCGGGCCACAATATGTGCCTTAGGAAAAATACTAGTCCATGTCATGTCAACAAATTGTCATCATGGACTATTCTCTTAAGAGAGAATACCTGCCCACCAACAATTTGTTCTATCTAGACCATTCTCTTCCTGGAGAATGTCTTTCCACAAGCACATTGACTATTCATTTTCAACACTACTGATGGTATACATGTAAATCAAAACAATGTCATTCAATAGAACATAACTGTGTCTATCCATAGTAGTACAAAACTACAATCCAGTTGTACACTACCACACAAAGTAGCACACAACTACTTAATCAGTGACACATAGTTACAAACAGTGGAACACATCCACCACAATATCATTCATCTACTATCCAGAGACATATAGTCTTCATAGCAATCATATCATCTTATATCAACCTTCACAGAAAAACAATGTCATGATATAAACTGAATCATCTGGGCCATTCTTTCACTCACATCTATGAGATATGGAAGAGAATCTTCCCTTAGAAGGTAAAACATCAGTCATGAGCTACTGGACTATTCTTCTCAAGCATAGAATAATAATTGTCCTCATTTCTGAGCCTGGACCATTCACGTATCTGGGCCATTCCTTCGGCACTAAACAAAGTGCAACCTGGAGAGAATGAGTCTTCCCTAGGGAATGTTTCTCCCTGATTGTTGAACCTGGACCATTCACCTATATGGGTCATTCCTCCGACACCAAACAAACTACAAACTAGAGAGAATGAATCTTCCCTAGGGAATTACTGTCTGAACCATTTCCTAATGAAATGACTTTCTTGCACCAACCTCCAAAATGAACCATTCTTCAAAACTTCTCACAACTATGAGCTTCGAAAGAATGATTATTCGACAAGGAAAAACAATCTTCTTGACCACTACTGAGAGTGACTACCAAGAATAAAGATGATCCTACACCATTCCCCCACACTGGGTACAAGGGGAATCATTGTCTATGGTACATCAACAATCCATAGAACTATTTTCATTATGAAAATGACAGTTTGATCTGGACCATTTTCCAAACTGGAAAATGCCTGTCCATCAGAAATCTCAAACCACTTTCCGAACTAGAAAGGTACTGCTCATCCTGAACCATTTTTCGAACTTGAAAAATGATTGTCCATAAATCAATAACACATCAGTGCTCCCTCCAATATTGGGAGTAATCTCTTCTCTTTTTATTAAAGAATTTGTCTCCACGAGCTCCATCTTGTTTCTTGAGTATGCAAAATGTTTCATCTTGGACAGAGGCTTTACCAAAATATTTGTTATCTTCTCATCTGTGGAGACATATATTGGAGAACCACTTTCTGTTTTCTAGACCTCATCTTGTTTCTTGAGTACACAATCTTTTTCATCTTGGACAGAGGCTTTACCAAAATATCTGTTATCTTCTCATATGTGGAGACATATATTGGAGAACCACTTTCTGTTTTTTGGACCTCATCATGGAGAATGTAATGTTTGATCTCAATGTACTTCAATCTTTCTGGAACACTTCTTTTCTCTGAAGGCTTCATATAGCTCTGATCATTATAATATATCATGGTTGAATTCAACTCTTTTGTTTCCTACTAGCTTATGACATCGTGGTAAGGATCAAACTGGAACATATCCAAGTGGAACTTCTTCTGTCATCATGAGTGTTTGTCATGGATTAGAAATCCATCATTCTGGACTTCTGAGTAACCATTCTGATAAAATATCTTTGTTATAGAAGTTTTTCACCACACTTCTGTTGTGCATTAGAGACTCTTCGCCAAGTTGTCCTCTTCCATCTACATACAAGAGTCTATATCTAGTATACCTCAAAACCTTGAGGTCACTATACATATGCTTCTTTGTTTGATTACTCTGTATAGGAGAATAGTCCTTACATTCATCTGATGTGAAATCCAACCCATGGATATTGTAGGAGATATAATGGCTCAGGTATGTCTGTTTACTGGAACAAGTTATCATCATAGTCTTCTCCCTCCATATGGGAGAACCTTTAGTTATGGATCTCGCAATGCTTTCACTCATAAGTCTTCCATACATTGTTCTTCATCACAACTTTTATTTCTTCTACTTGATTTATTTTAGTGGGTTCAAACCAAGCTGGTAGTCTTGTGATTCTCGATATAATGTCTGGTTGTTTTGGTTTTTCTTTCTCTCTTGGAATCTTCATGTTTTTGTTTAGCTCTTGGGTTCATGGATTTTTCTATAGATTCCATGCTCTGAAGATTCTGGCTTCTTCCTTTCATCATAGGATCATGGATGTGGATGGAAAACCAGGGATATTTTAAGGCTTATTTTTTATGAAGACTTCTTCTAAAGTCAAACTGAACATGTGTTTCCTTTCTTGGTTGCTACCATTGATGGGAACATGGATAGATATTTCATAATCTACAATGGATCATATTATTTAGGATTAGCTCCCTCCTAATCCTTGCTTCATGCATGAATGCATGCTCTTCTTTTGAAATTATATAATTGGCTCCCTCCATATAAGAGAGTCCATGCTTCTGTCTGCATCCTTATTGCCTTCTGTAAGGTGTCACAATTATTTTTCCTTTTGATTGTTGACTTCTTTCAATTTTTACTTCTACTAGGTTTCTTCAAGTTTGATTCTGATTTCGGTAGTTATAATAGCTTCCACGGGAATTGTAACCAAGGATTGTCAATGTACTTCATCTTTCAATGTGTATTGCTTGTCTTAGAGTCATCATGATATCAATCATTATCCTGTTATTATTCCATAGGTATTGTTTCTCTTTAATCATCTTATCTTCTAAGAAATAGATATGCAAGATATGTAACTAAACTATGTAAACATGGTATGTACAAGAACTATGAAGAATATTGTTACCTTGCCTTAGAAGAAGAAGTTTGTTTTATCCTACTTTGTCTTCTTTGAGGGTTTCCTTTCTTAAGAAACTGATGCTTCATGTATTTCCTTCCTTTTCATTAGCTCGGGACAATGATTCTTGTAGTGACCATATTTTCGACAATTGAAGCATTATATTTTTGACATATCTTTCTCTTGATTTGGCTTCTTCCTTGAGCCAAACTTCCCTTTATTACTGAAATTATTGAACCTTGTTGTGAAGGATTGATCATCGTATTCCTTTTGGGGTTTCTCTTTTGCACTAATCCTTGATTCTTCTTGTGCACAACAAGTCCATAGTTCTTCAAATGTAGGATACTCCTTCCTTGTGTCCATGCTTGCGTCAAATGCATCCCATGTATTGGGAAGATAATTGAGTACTATATTTACCATTTCCTTCTCTAAAATGATCTCTTCAATAGCTTATAGTTGATCTCTTAACTGAGAGATTCTCACAAAGTATGATGTTATGATGTCATCATTATTCATTTTCATGTCACGGAGCTCATTCTTCAGAATCATTACTTGTCCAATGTTTCTGACTAAGAAGAGGTTTGTTATGGCATCATACATCTTCCTAGATGAGTCAAGATGGGAAATGTAGGGTATCAAGTGGTATTTTATAGAGTCCACAATGATACTCATGGCATTGATGTCATTATCTTTGAACTTATCCATAACTGCAACGTTCTAAGGTTCCTTCTCTTTTCCTTCTTCAAACTGTGGTTCCACGATCTTTCCTTTAACGATGTCCAACACTTTATTATTGGCAAGGATGAGGTCAATCCTTGTCTTCCACTCTATGAATTTAGAATCCCCTTCTAACTTGTTTTCTGACTTCATAGAGTAAGTCATAACTAGTTTGACTTTGTCACCCTTTGACTTTGACCATAAACTCAAACTTGACATCTTGGCTTGCTAAGAATACCAGGAGGTGCACTAGGCTACGGCGCACTAGGCTATCCAAAAATTAGGTCATTCTCTTCACTTAAGGTGCTCAACAAGAGGGTTAGAGTTTTTTTGTTGCAGTAAAAACTGGCTGCAACTGCAACTGTAACTGAGAAAATAATCCCAAACTATCTTCCAACTATTAGAATGTTACAAGATAGTGTGGGCCCACAAACTGTTAGAAAATAATGGATGTACTCATTTAACCATAGACAATATAGAAATATTGTCACCTAAACATAGGCTAAAGCCACCCTCGAGCACTTTAACCTTGACAGAGAATGATATTGGAAGAAACCCAATAGCCAACCAAGGCTAATTCATAAATATAACCAATACTGATTAGAAAGTCCAACCATAACCAACATAAAGTCTGAGCATAAATGAGAAAACTAGATTGCAGTAGTTGTCGGCTACAGCTACTCCCCAGACTTGTGTAGCAGCCCAATTCCTACAGTGCACACTTCTCCCCAACTATAACTCTAAGAAGTGTGTGCAAAATGAGGTCTGGCTACTTGTATTTATACTGTTTCCTGAGTTGTCTGGGCTGACTTCTCATTCTAGAGACTAAATACTTAATATTAATTATTTCATTGAGTTAGCTTGTCTTCTAGGGTTATGTTCAATGCTTTAGAGTTACTTCTTTCTTCCCGAAATATTCTATTTTCGTCAAGGTTACATGTGGAGGTAAATATCCCCCATAGCTACTATAATATCAACATAACGGTGGGGTAGTTCTATCTTCCACTATTAAGGAGACCACCAGGCGTCGATCAACCTTATGGGTAACCGTAACCATCAATTTCCTTTAGCTTGTTTACAAATGGTAAGGTCGAAACACTCCAGAGCTCTGAAATCCTGGAGTTTCGAAGCCAGAAAGGCTCAACTCCTTTCAAGCCTAGTGTAGGGTTCCTAGACCTTGGTCACATGGGTCCTTTGAAAACTCTTGTGGGCTACGCATTAATATCTTGGTCATGAATTGGTTAAGGACACGGGCATGAGCCCTTGTTCATATTGTTATAGTAAGATTTGTCTCACCCTATGAAATATTGCATAGAAGGCCTTTTTCCATTTCCCTATGCATAATTATCATCCCTGTTTATAAAATCTAGAGCTAAAAATACATAGTTTTCAACATGTACGCACCTTGCCTACTATACAACATGCGTATATGCAGGTTGCACCACTACATCTTGCATACATCAGGATTTGTGCCAGAAAATGAAAATTAATGTTGGGTTTCCATGTCAATACATGAGATCTATGATCCTTAGCCTTCCATATACTAGAAATGTTCTGACTCAACCCTTCAGTTCCATTTTGAAGGCTATAAATGGGCCAATTCTGAGCTATAGAAGAGAGAGAAAGAATTCAACTTTGAGAGCAAAGTTACTCTAGAGAAATTATTTACTTCATACTAAGTCTGCATCCCTTTGTCCTTTAAGTCTGAACATAGTTTTAATCCCCCAAGCTCTTCCCTTATTGATTGAGAACCTCATTGTTTCTCTTTAATGATATTTCCTTTGGTGGAGGATTGAAGTGGTGGAGGCACAGCTGGAAGGAACTTAGTTTCTCGGTTCCGAACCATACCGACATGGAAGTCTATAAAATTTTCACTTTTTTTGATCATATATTAATAGAAATACTCTTTTCCCGTCTAATTGATATCTTGCAAATATTTGAATTATTGTTCCATGGGCGTATTT
The DNA here is from genome assembly GCA_010110895.2 of Picea sitchensis. NCBI lineage: Eukaryota > Viridiplantae > Streptophyta > Pinopsida > Pinales > Pinaceae > Picea > Picea sitchensis. The sequence goes on from SNQJ01S0039365.1 coordinate 132,067, forward strand.
GTCATGTTTATTAATGAATTATGCTAATGAATGTGATAACATCATTAATTATTACCATATTCTTTCTTTTCTTGGTTGTTGAGGACTAGTTGCAGGTATATTTCTTTGGGTCAAGTGCTCAACGGTGGACTTCATCGAACGCCTGGACGAGGTAGGCATGTTATCTTGTCTAGCTAGCATATTTTCTTATATAGCATACTTGAGAAGATAGTTGATTTCTGCATTCATTTCTATCTGTTGTGGTTTACCCTAGCCATAGAGAGATTTTCCTCATAACAGAATTGGCGACCGTACTGGGGATTGAATCTTCTTTCTTAGGGTTTGGAGTACTTTTCTCCTTAGATTTCTCTCGTTCCTATTGATTTTCTTGTCGTATCATTTCTTGACATATTTTGTTCACTCTAGGTCTGATTTTTAGACTTCTCCCTTTCCTAGCCTTGTTTTTTGAAACATATACGTGGTTTTTCGCTTGACAATCACATACATACGCAGGTTGTCCCTCTGCAAGCTGCGTACATATGCTCTATTTTCCTAAACAGACGTGTACATCAGCCTTCTTTGCTTGTTAGATATTTTTGGTGTCTGATGGGTGGGATTTCATGTTTGTTGAGTCTTCTTGGGTCTTTGTAGTGCCTGTTAAGTTCCTATGGGATGACAACAAACCTGTCTTTGGTTGAATTTTTAGGTGGAGTGTTTCTCATCATCTTTTCATTTTGATTGTCCTTGTACATTGGGCTGGGTGTTTTTTTGATTGGTATCCTTCTTGAGTTATCTCTTTCTATACACAATAGATTTTATATATCAAGTTGCTTTCCAGTCCATGCATTTTCATTTTTATTCTATTGAAAATACAAAAATATTAGCCATTTGTTATTGCTTGGCATTTTGTTTTTTTGATTCCTTGTCATTAGCTTAGTGCATGTAATGAAGGATTGCATTTTTACTTCAGAATTGCAAAGTTAAAATTGAAAATTGCATTTGTTTTTTGAAGCATATCACTCATTGAAAATTAAACTTAGGACTTTGCATTATATTCATATTTACTTTTCTTGCAGAGTCATAACATCAGGAGTTTCACTACCATACCTTTTTGAGTAATCACGACCACTAAAATTAATGCTATAATTTAAAATTGATTAGTCATGATTTTATTTTCTAGGGTCCACAAACTAGGTTAGGATTTAGTGCCTTGGAATAGGATTTTGTGAGTAAACTTCTCCAAGGAAACTAAATCAACATATGTGTCTAAGAAAGGGAGTGGAGAAATCCATTGTATAATTGGTAATATCTGAAGGCTTCACTCACACCAGAGTTAATCATGAGGTCGTGCGAGGTTCATTGAAGGGATATCCCCCTGATACCTTATTAGTGTCAAAGATGTTTATGGGGATCTATTTGTATCTAGGGATCTTGCTAGTGCCCTTACCTCCGTGAGAGGTGGTACTTTCAAAGTTTCAGGCTTTGCTACTCTACCCATATGGTGGACCTGACTTACAATTGCTCATTTGTGGATCAATTATACAACGGTTTATTATTTTCTTGACTTAGGTGCCACATAGGTTACTTGCAGGGGTTATTCTGCATGTACCTTAGGTCAGATAAGGGTCAGACAACACACAATATTTATGGAGGATTACCTCTCCGGGGGGATCTGACCGACTGGTTGTTAAGCCCACGAGGGCCCTTATAACTAATTATGTTACCTCTGATCTTTAGCAGGGAGTCTCAGGCCCCTCTTGGGAAAGACATACCTTCTTTAGAGAGGGATGCCACTTTCAACCACTTTACCCTGTTTGTGTGCATATTGGCTGTTTGAATTTTGGTGTGCTCTTTGATTACTAGTTGGCCTTAGGATTTGTTTTTTGTCTTTAGAATCTTAAGTCATCATGGAGTCGGATCAACGTCCCCACCGGTCCCGTTGCTTGTTACAGTTACCACCATATTTCAAGTCTTTGACTTCTAAAAGGTGTAAAGTTATTAGGCGTGGTACACACACATCCACTGTTTAGAGTTGGGATTCTACAAGGATGAGTATTGAACCTAGTCTTCAGAACACTGGGAGCCCTTTGACTCCCACACCCACTATAGTTAATGCACCCCTTCGACTCCTACAACCACAATGGTTGTAGTGTCGGAGGCACCTATCATTACTAGGGATCAACCTATAGTGAATTCTCAATCTCTTGCCTCAAACCCTTTTGGGTCTCTTGGTCACTCACTGGGCTATAATGTGCAGTCCATCCATATGGCCTCTAGTCCTTTTTCCTATGGTATGCCGAACTTTACTTCACATTTTTCGAACACTATCCTGGATGCTAGCCCTAATGCTAACATTGGGCTTGGGGGCACTACACCTCCTTATACTCCTTTTTCGTTTGGTGGTTCTCAAATCCCTAAAATGACCCCTAATATGGGAGGAATTCCTACATTTAATCCTAGGTCTAATCTTCTTGCTTCTGCATGGAACAACCAACCTAACAGACAAGTTTCTTCTCAATTTCCATCCTACACCCCTACCTCCTCAGTGTCGATTCCGATCAATAAGTTTGGCATAATGAATCCACCTCTATCATTCGGGTTCATACCCGGAGGAGGTCAGTTTCATGCTTTGGGAAACCCCCAACCCAGATCCAATCCGGTTGGGGGAAATTTTTATAAACCCCAATCAGAACATTTCTATTGGAATGATTCCCAACCAACCTTTTATGAATCATCCCAGAGGAGGGACTTACAATCTCAGATAGGGCCATGGTGCTTACTAGAACCTTGGATGGAGTGCAGTTCCTCAAACACAATCTTTCCAAGGATCTTGGGACCAGATGTCACAACCCCGTCTCCCTTTTCTGGACACACTTAATCTACCATAATTTTCTAAGTTGATGAATGACCCTGTGAGTCATGATCCTACATGGCCCCCCATCCCCACCAAGATTCCTTTGGACATCCATAAGTTTGAAGGTAATAATGGCGAGGATCTTGGTGATCATGTTACTACCTTTCACCTATGCTACTCCTCGAATTCCCTTAATGATGATTCTATTGGATTAATATTATTTCAACGCACCCTCATTGGGGTCACTGCAAAATGGTATGTCGAGCTACCTAGGGGGCCATATGGGAACTTTAATCACCTGGTGTTGGTCTTCCTTAACCACTTCCAATTTTTGGTTCGTTACAATGTTGGACTAGAACTTCTATCGAATTTACACTAGGACATCACCACTCATATCTCGGATCATATCCAGGAGTGGCATAGACGGAAGAGGTTGATTAAGACCTCCATACCCGTGACATTTCTTTTAGAATGGTTCCTCAAGTCTCTTCACCCTCCTATATCAAAGGATGTTGCTACATCTGGGGTTACCACTGAGGAAGAAGTGATCTTTAAAGCCCAACAATTAGATCCCATATTCGCTCATCTTGGGATGTTATACCACATTCTTCTAGACGCATTGCGGTAAACTTATGACCCTAGACAAAAGCCCGGACCTCATGTCGATGGCATTGTAGGCTCCACCAATGTAAATCCACAGACTCGGTGACAAACCATTTGAAAGAGTTGTATTTAAACCAGTCTATAGGAGGACCAACTTCATCTGTGTATTCCAATCCCACTCAGTCGGAGGATGTACACTCTATGCAATCGTCGATCGACCCAAATGGTAACCAACAACTAGGTGGGAATAAGAGGAAAGGACATAATAATCGTAAGGGTGGGAAAAATAATAATAAACCCAAGGACAATGGTAATAATGAGAAGATGAATAATAATGTTGGATAGGGAAAATGAGAAAGACGTAAGGTGAAATTTCCATGTAATCTTTGTACAGATGATCACCTTAGCCATTTATGCCCCAAAATTGTGGAAGCTGCGAGGATATTATCTCTACCACCCACCGTGTTGACGAATCCTTTCCCACATAACCATCATATGGCCTCGATCTCCTCAAATGCCAAAAATGCAGCTGGTGGGAGTCAAAACCTTTCATTGCAAGATTACCATCATTTGTGTATCAATATGGTTGATGTGAGAGTTAATGTAGTGTTAAGGTCCTAACCCACACATAGGTAGATCAGTGTATTCAGATGTAATAAAGGTCAATATTAATAAGGGCTTTCAATAAAATAAAATAAGGCAGATGTAAGAAGACCTAATAGAAGCTTCCGCTTCTAGAAGGATCTTCCTCTAGATGCTTCTCTTAATATACATATTTAGTATAAATAAGGGCCGAGGGTATGAAAACCCTAGCTTGGAGATTATTGGAACAGAGTGTTGCTCGATTGGAGGTTGCCCCCTCAAAGAGGCCCGTGAACATTGCTTTATGAATCAAAGTGTTATTTCTATTGTTGTTCTTATATCATTTCTATGTTATTGTGAAGATTATGCTAGATATTTTACTGTTATTCTTCCATTTCTAGCATTTTATTTTTGTTCTGCATATTTTATATATCTGGTATCTTGCAAGTGGTATCAAAGCACTTTCCTTGGCAGAAATTGTGGGTATTTGTTTTTCAGGGTAGAGACGTATTCTAGCATCTTTAAGCCACAGAAATATGTCGTTACGCGCATAAACCCGTGGTTGAGGGATTCATACACGTAGGAAATACAAGTGGATCTTAAGCACACATCTGTTGGCCACCCTTGTAACCCTTGTTGGTACCCCTTCGAGTGGTAGTGCATCAGACAACACCTGTGTATGGATCGACCTAGATTTCCTGAAGCCCTCTTTAGATAAACTTATCGGCCACTGGACTGCTATAGTGTCACCGAGAACAACACTCGGGAAGATACTCTCTAGTACCTGGGTAGTCAGGTAGTATGGTTAAGGGTACGATCTATCCTCCTTAGTTAGTGCCCTGAGATATTGGGTCGAGTACTACTATTGGACCCTGCACGTATATCAGAGAGTTATAACACAGGGCAAACCCTTGTTTGTAGAACCCTTGAATACTTAACCCTTGGGGAACATAAACATAAACATAAACAAATTAAACCGGCGAGATCTATTGCCACGCATCTGTGTTCAGGTTGCCAAGTAAATACACATTTCTTTCTGGTTAAGAATTTGGGGATTTCAACACTACAGCATTCTTCACCATTATTTGAGACCTATTCCATTAGATTCATCTCTTATCCCTTATCACATCCATCCATATCATTTTTCTGCAAAAATTTCTGACCCGAGCCGCTCCCTTTTCAGTTCACCCATCCTCATGGCCCATACCCGTAGCCAAGAATTGGAGTCTCGCTTCAACACCTTGCAATCTGGTTTCCTCGAGACCCAACAAGAAGTGCAACAACTCAGTGCTACTATTTCCTCCCATGATACATCCATCAATACCACCATAAATGCATCCGTAAATGCAGCTGTGCAGTCTGCAATGGTGGAAGTCAAACACGAACTGACCACCCAGCTTGAATTTGTCTTTGCATCACTCTGCACCAAACTCAAGATCCCTACCAATGACTCTTTTCTTGATTCACATACAAAGACTGAAGGTGAAACTTCTTCCCATTCCTTTCAGCCTCATCACTTTCAACGGGACATACGCCTTCCACAGGTGGATGTAACCAAATTTGATGGCTCGGACCCCA